>OX393550.1:100467471-100530842 GCA_947650365.1 Chamaelirium japonicum | reverse complement strand
ACACTAGATCGCGTGTTCACATGTTGACAAAATGCACATATTTAAACATGTTTAAAAAGTAAGGCCATCCATATAGCGTCCGAGCAGACAATAAAACAACATTCAAACACCATTCAAATTGACAAAGCATTTTTGATTGAAAAACTAAAAACATTAGATGCAAAAGTAAGAGCAAAATGCAAACATACTATAACCCTAAGATAAAGTTATTCGATAGTAAGATAGATAGATAGATAGAGAGAGGGAGAGAGAGAGAGAGAGAGAGAGAGAGAGAGAGAGAGAGAGAGAGACCATATGCATTAGTACTGGGGTTTGGATTGTTACATATTTATGACCAAGTCTTAAAACTTTTTTTTTGTTTTAATTTCATGATGTCTCAAGACCATATGCATTAGTATTGGGGTTTCGGGCGTTCATACTTGGGTGGACAGACGCGCTACAGGCGTCAATCCAGCTGCAGGAATCGATCAGCTCGTCTTTCTAGTTTCTTTAAGACTGAAAAAAATAGTAATTTGCTTAGAAAAAGAAAGACACACACACCACACACACACAGAGAGAGAGAGAGAGAGGGAGGGAGGGAGGGAGTGAGGGCGGTTCCAACAGTGATAGAAAATCTGAAGAAAAAAATCCAGCTTCAAAATTTAACACAGTGATGAATGATCTGAGGAGAGAGAGAGAGAGAGAGAGAGAGAGGGGGGGCGGGAGGGGGTTCCAACAGTGATACGAAAAAAAATTAAAAAAAAAGCTTCAGTTTCTTCAAGAATGAAAAAAAAATCTGCTTAGCAAGAGAGAGAGGGGGGTTCCAAGTTCCAACAGTGATACAAAATTTGGAGAAAAAAATCAGCTTCAAAATTGAACAAAGTGATGAATGGTCTGATGAACATGTCTCTTCGTTGCTGCTCCATTGATGAATGATCTGAGGAACCTTGATGGACGGAGGCACTGAAGGTGGCACTGTGATACAAAATTAAAAAAAAAAAAATCTTTCAGTTTCTTCAAGAATAAAAAAAAATCTGCTTAGAAAGAGAAAGAAAGAGAGAGACTGAGAGAGGGGGGGGGGGGGGTTCCAACAGTGATACAATATTTTTTTTAAAAAAAATCAGCTTCTAGTTTCTTCCAGAATGAAAAAAAAAATCTGCTTAGAAAGAGAGAGAGTGAGAGAGAGAGAGAGAGAGAGAGAGAGAGAGAGAGAGGGGCTCCAAGTTCCAACAGTGACACATAATATGGAAAACAAAATTAGCTTCAAAATTGAACAAAGAACAAAGTGATGAATGATCTGATGAACCTGTCTCTTCGTTACTGCTCCATTGATGAATGATCTGAGGACCTTGATAGACGGAGGCACTAAGGGTGGCACTTGTGATACAAAATTAAAAAAAAAAAAAGCTTTCATTTTCTTCAAGAATTAAAAAAAAATCTGCTTAGAAAGAAAGAGAGAGAGAGAGAGAGAGAGAGAGAGAGAGAGAGAGAGAGAAAGGGAGGGGGGGTCCAACAGTGATACAATTTTTTTTTAAAAAAAATCAGCTTCTAGTTTCTTCAAGAATGAAAAAAAAATCTGCTTAGAAAGAGAACGAGAGAGAGAGAGAGAGAGAGGGGTTCCAAGTTCCAACAGTGATACAAAATATGGAAAACAAAATTAGCTTCAAAATTGAACAAGTGATGAATGATCTGATGAACCTGTCTCTTCGTTGTTGCTCCATTGATGAATAATCTGAGGAACCTTGATGGACGGAGGGACTGCGGGTGGCGGGTGGCAATACGGGTGGCGATCGGCTCCTCTCTGGCGATCAGCTCCTCTCTTTGTGTCATGGATCACATATCTCCACGTTGCTGCAGACGTAGTGAGAGTAAGAATTGGGATTTGGGGGTTTCAGATGAGGGATTTTGTGGCGAGACGGATCGTGGAGATCGGTGGGATCGGGATCGTGGAGATCGTGGATGACTGCAATGTCGACATCGGGATCATGGAGAGAGATTAAGAGAGAGAGAGAGAGGGATCGTGGAGATGGGAGATCCAGTGAGAGGGATCGTGGGGAGAGAGATGTGGCGATAGAGAGAGAGGGGGGGGACGTGGAGATCGGGTGGGGAGATCCTGAAGAGAGAGAGAGAGAGAGAGAGAGAGAGAGAGAGAGAGAGAGAGAGAGAGAGAAACAGAGAAAGATACGATGCGAGAGGATATGGCAGTAGAGAGAGAGGGACGGGCTGGTAGAGAGGGAGAGGGATGTGGAGATCGGGTGGAAGCTCCGTGGATATGGCGGTAGAGAGAGAGGGATGTGGAGATCAGGTGGGAGGAGAGAGAGAGAGGAACAGAGAGGTGAAATCTGAACGGTCAGGAGTGTTTTAGAGAGAGAGAAAGAGGGACAATCTAAATGGGGTGAGGTCAGGTCACGTGGCATATTATCACAGCATCCATTTGTTTGGTGGAATGCGATTCACCGATATAGATCAATAGATCAGCTGAGATCGTGGTTTACGTGGCATACGATCACAACATCCATTTGCCTTGTGGGTGTTTGAATGGACGATTCAAGGTTTGGGCAGAAAGTTACGTCTATGATTAGGATCATGTGTTGTGCATAACTACCCAACAGCAGATAGTCCTTGAAAATTCACAAAAAGATCTTGGCCATCAAATTCTCTAACCGCCACTTATGTTTGTATCGAACGGCTCTCTTTATCCATTCCTTGTGAAATATTATATATATATATATATATATATATATATATATATATATATATATATATATATATATATATATATATATATATATATATATATATATATATATATATATATATGGGTCAGGTTCAATGGACACTGCTTTTGCACTCAATTTTTTACACCGATTTTCAAATTGTTAGATAAAGGTTTTATAAGTTCTTGATTTTTTATAAGCATAATCACCTTGTCTTAGATAGCACGTCCATAAAAAATCAGCACATTTTAAAGCTTCCAAGTACATCAAAACTAAAAGGCTTTATGGACCGTCCATTTTCATCGTTAATTTGATGAGCACATTTAATACGTCTAGAGGTTTTAGAATGTGCTGATTTTTGTGGATGTGTTATCTAAGATAAGGTGATTATGATTACAAAAAATCAACAACTTATGAAACCTCTATCTAATGATTTGAAAATCGGTGTAAAAAATTGAGTGCAAAAACAGTGTCCATTGAACCTGACCCTATATATATATATATATATATATATATATATATATATATATATATATATATATATATATATATATATATATATATATATATATATATATATATATATATATATATATATATATATATATAGGGGGCTGCTATGCTGCGGCATGCGGTGCGTGCGGCATCGCACCGCAGCCGTGTGATGCACTGCTGCGTGCATCGCATGCACGCAGCGCGTGCATCACACGGCTGCGGTGCGATGCCGCACGCACCGCATGCCGCATTCAAGCAAATCCCTATATATATATATATATATATATATATATATATATATATATATATATATATATATATATATATATATATATATATATATATATATATATATATATATATGAGGAATGGGATGCTGCCTATCAAAGCAGCGTTTTTGCTGCTTTGAGACATTGTTTGACCATCCTAGAAGTTTTGGAATTTGATGAAATTTGGTGAGGGTGTTGTCTAGGGCAAGATGATCATCCTCACAAATTTTCATCAAATTCCAAAACTTCTAAGAGGGTCAAATGGTCGAAGCAAAATGCTGCAGATTTTAACGGTGACTGCAGACGACTGATTTTGCTTCGACCATTTGAACCCCCTAGAAGTTTTGGAATTTGATGAAAATTTGTGAGGATGATCATCTTACCCTAGACAACACCCTCACCAAATTTCATCAAATTCCAAAACTTCTAGGATGGTCAAACAATGTCTCAAAGCAGCAAAAAATGCTGCTTTGATAGGCAGCATCCCATTCCTCTATATATATATATATATATATATATATATATATATATATATATATATATATATATATATATATATATATATATATATATATATATATATATACATATATATATATATAGGGTTATGCTATAGTGCGGCGGATTATCATGCGGCTAACGTGCGGCCACCTCCATGGTGGTCACGTGTAGTTCATTTACATCAAGGAGTCGGTGATCACCCACAAAAAAAAAATATTAAAAAAAAAATTCTAACACGTGCAGCCATGGAGGTTGCCGCACGTTAGCCTCACGTTAATCCGCCGCACCATAGCATTTTCCTATATATATATATATATAAGAGAGAGAGAGAGAGAGAGAAATGCCAAGTGGCACTTTTTAACCGGGGTTAGGGGTTGGTCATGGTGGGTACATCTCTCCTAACAATGATTATAAAAAAAATTTAAAAAAAAAAAATGTCAAGTGGCATTTTTAAATTAACCATAGCAAGGGCTATTTGCATGTTACAGTTTACCGTTAAATATGTCGACCATTGATCTAGTTGTTTTAAGTTTTTTTTTAGAATTTTTTTTTAAATCTTGATCTAAGTAGAGTTGATTGACCGTTCATAAAAAAGAATATGGATAAAAATTGTCATATGGCACCCAAATTAAAGGGAGGACTAGCGTGTTAGGTGGTCGGGAGGATCGTTTTCCCTATTCCCATATACATATATATATATATATATATATATATATATATATATATATATATATATATATATATATATATATATATATATATATATATATATATATATATATATATATATATATATATATATATATATATATATATATATATATATATATATATATATATATATATATATTATGAGGAATGGGATCCTGCCTATCAAAACAGGAAAAAACCCTGCTTTGATTCATTGTTTGACCATCCTAGAAGTTTTGGAATTTGATGAAATTTGGTGAGGGTGTTGTCTAGGGTAAGATTATCATCCTCACAAATTTTCATCAAATTCCAAAACTTCTAAGAGGGTCAAATAGTCGAAGCAAAATCTGCAGACTTTAACGGTGACTGCAGATTTTGCAGATTTTGTTTCGACCATTTGACCCTCTTAGAAGTTTTAGAATTTGATAAAAATTTGTGAGGATGATGATCTTACCCTAGACAACACCCTCACCAAATTTCATCAAATTCCAAAACTTCTAGGATGGTCAAACAATGAATCAAAGCAGGGTTTTTTCCTGCTTTGATAGGGAGGATCCCATTCCTCTATATATATATAGGGTCAGGATCGGGTGACCCAGCAAATTTTGACCCATTAATAACCCAGCACCCTTTGAGGCACTTAGAGGTTATAGAATGGGCTGATTTTTTGTAGGGATGTTGTCTATGGTATGTTGATCATCCTCACAAAAAATCAGCCCATTCTAAAACCTCTAGGTGCATCAAATGCGCACTTCAAATCAACGTTTTTGACTGTCAATTTTAACTGTTGATTTGAATAGCACCCTTTGATGTACCTAGAGGTTTAGAATGGGCTGATTTTTTGTGAGGATATATGATCAACATATCATAGACAACATGTCTACAAAAATCAGCCCATTCTAAAAACCTCTAGGTGCCTCAAAGGGTACTGGGTTATTAATGGGTCAAAATTTTGATGGGTCATCCGATCCTGACCCATATATATATATATATATATATATATATATATATATATATATATTATATATATATATATATATATATATATATATATATATATATATATATATATATATAAAATAAGCTACAGTTTTATGGGGGGTACAAAGAATGGTCAGGATTGTCTTTGGGAGGGGGATAGAAAAGAGTGGATGAGATAAATTGATGTTAGGGCGATTGAGATTCACCTAGGTAGAGAGAAACGGTTGAGATTGTATGGAGTTATGATGGAGGGTTGAAATTAGTGAATGAATAAATAAATGAGGGAAGGACCATATTGTAAAACAAAAAAAAAACTATAACCGTTTGGAGGGCTTTCATGTAAAAAGTATAGCTGCCATTTATACGTGGTCCCCCTCTCCCATAATTGCTTTTCGGTCCATCTATCCATTTTTGTCATTGCATTACCAAAAAAACGAGAGAGAACATCACAGTCGTCGGTTTTCATCCGCAAGATTAGGTTGCCCCCGATCGGACTGCCAGCAATCTCTCTCTCCATCACCCTTGCCAGCGATCCCCCCCCCCTCTCTCTCTCTCTCTCTCTCGATCACCATTGCACGCGATCGACCTCAAGACTGCCAAATCTCCCGCAATCCCTCTCTCTCGCCTGCCGCTCGGGGGGATTATGGATGGGGGTGCGGATCTGACTGAAAGGTTTGTAAAATAGTGAAGAAGAAGAAGAAGAAATATTGAAACGAAAGAGACGTTCAGATCACAGAATATCTGACGTCCAACCCATTAATATAAAATGTTTCGTTACGGAGGATGAGTTGGTTACACAACTGTTATCATCAATTACATATGTCAACTGTTATCATCAGTTATGATAACAGACCAATATCTCAACCGTTATCTTATCATAACTGTTATCATCAGTTATCACAACGGACCAATATCTCAATCGTTATCTTATCACCCCCCCCCTCAAGTGATGGGTCAGTATGGACCATTAGCTTGTCATGAAGAAGTCGAAAGCGAGACGTAGAGAGAGCTTTGGTAAAAATGTCAGCAACTTGATCAAATGTTGAAATATGACGGACTCGGAGCATCTTGTTGACAACTTTCTCTCGAATGAAGTGATAATCGACTTCGATGTGCTTCGTTCTGGCATGAAACACCGGATTAGAAGCCAGTGATATGGCAGAAATATTGTCACACCAAATGAGAGGTAGATCAGGGAGATGGAAACGAAGCTCCTGTAAAAGCATTAACACCCAAGAGATGTCAGCTGCAGCAGATGACAGGCTCCGATATTCTGATTCTGTTAAAGAACGAGCAACAGTGGTCTGTCTTTTTGCTGACCAGGAGATAAGATTAGGCTCGAGCATAAGACAAACACCGGAGGTTGACCTTCGATCAGTGGCATCCCCGGCCCAGTCTGCGTCTGAGTACGCCCGTAATGTGAGTGGACCACGAGAGAACTGGAGACCATAATCAAGAGTACCACGATTATAGCAGAGGATGCGTTTGAGAGCCGTAAAATGAGCATCAGCTGGTGCATGCATATACTGACATATAGAGTTGACAGCAAAGGACAGATCTGGTTGAGTTATTATCAGATACTGTAGCATCCCAGCAAGGCAACGATAGAATGTAGGCTTCGAGAAAGGTATGGACGAAGTTAATGCTTTCATAGTGGAGACTGGTGTAGATGATGACTTGCAGTTGAACATGCCTGCCTGATGTGGAATGTCAATAGCATACTGACGTTGATGTAGAAGCAGTCCATTTGAATTTGGAATAATAGATACTCCCAAGAAATGATGTAGTGGTCCCAGGTCTTTAAGAGCAAATTGGTGACTCATTTGCTGAATAAGAGAAGATAGAAACTTTGGATCACTTCCTGTCAACAAGATATCATCAACATACAACAGTAAAATAGTAATCCCGATGGAGTCACGCCGAATAAAGAGTGAGGAGTCATTGTGGCTGCTTCGAAACCCTTGAGAGATAAGAAACTTGGAAAATTCCTCGAACCACGCACGTATAGCCTATTTCAAACCATAAAGTGCTTTACGGAGCTTGCAGACATGGTCAGGTAGAGCCGGATCGACAAAGCCTTGTGGTTGCTGCATGAGGACGTACTCCGAGAGAGATCCATGCAAAAAGGCATTTGACACATCAAGTTGCTTAAGCTGCCAGCCAAACTGGAGGGCAAGATAGAGAATAATACGAATGGTAGGTTGCTTAACCACCGGACTGAAGGTGTCATGGTAGTCAACGCCTTCTTGTTGATGAAAGCCCTTCGCTACTAGGCGAGCTTTGTACCTCGAGACAGAACTATCTGGATTGCGTTTAATCTTAAAGATCCAGCGACAACCAATGATGTTGCTAGAACTCGGGGGTGGAACTAGTGTCCAGGTTCCTTGATTCTGAAGAGCCTGGAATTCAGCAGACATGGCGGCACGCCAATGTGGGTGTTTCACCGCCTCAGAGTAACAAGACGGTTCAGATTTAATAGTAGAGGAGGCAGAGGTGGCTAGCAGACTTGTTGGTAGCTTAAGTTTGGAGATCCCTAATTTGGAACGGGTAACCATCGGGTGAGATGGAGGCGGAGGAGTCGACGGAGCGGACACCGAGGAACCACGAGAGGGCAGGATGGGGGTAGGCATGGCTGAAGGCGCAGGAGCGGAATGCAAAAGGAAGACACCGCGATGTTGAGGTACTGTGGAGAGTTTGCTGCGAGGTCGTGTAGGCGGATGAGGCAACAAGGAGACAAGCAGTGGTGGCGAAGGGAGGGGACTGGAATTCGCGGTAGAAGCATCTGAAACAGACCTGCGGGGACTATCCAACGGGGAAGTAGGTGGAGGTATCGGTAGAGAAGGAGGAGAAGGCGACATTCGTTGGGTACCGACTAAAGAGGAGAAGACGGGGAGGTAAAATGCCTGGTAGGGTGAGATTGAAGGAGAAGTGTATGCAGCCAGTGAGGAGTTAGTATTGTAGAAGGAAAAGACGTTCTCATGAAAGACAACATGGCGAGACACATAAACACAGCCAGTGGCGATATCGAGGCAGCGATAGCCTTTGGAGCGAGAGCAATAGCCAAGGAAAGCACACCGTATGGAGCGTGCATCTAATTTATTTGTCTTGTAGGGACGTAACCAAGGAAAGCAGAATATTATATGGTGATTTATTAGAGATGATAGGGGAAGGCATACGATTAATAAGGTAGGTGGTCGTGCAAATGGCATCAACCCAATAGATTAGGGGCAACGATGCATGTTGAAGCAGGGTGACAGCGGTCTCAATGAGGTGCCGATGTTTGCGTTCCGCAACCCCATTTTGTTTCGGGGTGTGGGGACAAGAGACCTGATGAAAGATACCATGAGTAGCAAGCGCAGAGGCAAAAGCATGATTGATATACTCTCCACCACCATCAGTGCGAAAAGTTTTAATTTTGAGATCAAGAAGAATTTCAACCAGATTTTTAAAAAAGAGAAAAATATGAAGAGCATCAGATTTATGTTTTAAAGAAAACAACCAGGTAAATCAAGAATAATCATCGATGAAAATCATATAATATCGATAGCCAGAGGTGGTTACAATAGAAGAAGGTCCCCAGATGTCTGAATGGACTAACTCAAGAGGATGAGAAACAGTAGAACTAGATAATGGGAACGAGAGTTTATGACTCTTTCCAAGATTACAAGCAACACAAGGAGAAACTGAAGGCTGAAGGCGAGGAACACAGTTGTCGTGCTGAAGTTGGCGAAGAACAGCTGCCGACGGATGACCTAAGCGAGCATGCCACGTGGAAGTATCGATGGTCGAAGCAGTGAGAGCAACACAAGAGGAGGATGAGGGAGAGGAGTGGAGCTCATGAAAAGGGTACAGTCCATGCTTACTGCGCCCGTGAAAAAGCATCCTCCTCGTGATCTTGTCCTGAATAAAAAATACATCCGAATTGAAGATAAGATTGCAGTTATTGTCATAACAAAATTTATGCACAGATATGAGATTGGAAGATATGTTAGGAACATGGAGAATATGACGTAAATGGAAAGAGGCCGAGGAAGTTGGAAGTACGCCATCACCAGTGTGGGAAATAGGAAGAGACTGACCATTGCCCACAGTGACAGTGTCCATACCGTAATAAGGCTGGGTATGGAGGCTGAGGTTAGAGAAGTCAGAGGTGACATGGTTGCTCGCACCCGTGTCGGCATACCATGTAGTAGAAGAGGGGCCAGGGGTCGAGGCAAGCAGAGCAGCAGAAGAGGCCGACGAAGTCCGTGGTGTGGCAGGAGGCCCGTAGTTGTAGTTACCACGATGCCAACAATCCGGAGTGAGATGGCCATGTTTCCCGTAGATCTGGCAAACTTGAGGAGAAGCACCAAGGAGGCCACGTCCACCGTCAGGAGACCGGCCACTAAAAGAGGTGCAATTTTCATTGAAGAAATGACCACCATCTTGGAAGTTGCTGTGATCGCGAAGAAAATCACGACCCCCACGGCCGTCGCGGCCTCCACGACCGCCGCGGCCACCACAGCCAACCACGGCCTGCCACGAGTGACTGTGAGGGGCAGTAGCAACAGGGATCGGATCCAGAGAAACAGGCTGCAAATCCATGTTCATCTTCTCAGTCATCAGAAGAGCAATAAATTCATCCAACGTCAGGGACCCGGAACGTGTACGGATGACAGTTTTGAAGGCGTGGTACGTAGAAGGCAAACCATTTAAGGCATGAAGAATAAGAACTTCATCAGATAAGCAAGCAGTCAACAGCAGCAAGATTATCAGCAATAAGTTTGATATTTTGAAGGTAGTCAGAGATGGTGGAAGATCCTTTCTTAAGTTGTTGGATCTGAGATTACAGTTGCATAATATTGGAGCGGTTCGAAGAAAGAAACCGCTTCTCAAGTGCGGCCCAGATGGCACACACGTTTGATAAGGAAACAACATATTAAAGGACAGGTGAAGAAAGAGTAGCAAGCAGGGCAGCGAGTAGTTGTTGATCAGAATGGGTCCATTCAAGGTAAGCAAGATTCGGGGAAGTGTGGCCTTGAGCATCAACAAGGGTGGCCAAGGGCGGAGGTTGGGTGAGAAGATAGTCAACTTGGTATGCCCGAAGTGTAGTGGTGACCTGTGCACGGCCATAAAAGGTAATTGGATGTGTTGTCCTTGTTGATCGTAAGCTTGATTGTGATAAGAGAGGCAAGGTTACGAATAAGGTGAAAGATTGGAGAAGAGGAGATCGTCGTGGACAAAGAAGAGTTGGCGGTGGGTGTTTCGGATGTGGAGGATTCCATTGATGAGAGATGAACAGTGTCCAAAAACTCTAAGCCTGCTCTGATACCATGAAAGCTTTGTAAAATAGTGAAGAAGAAGAAGAAATATTGAAACGAAAGAGACGTTCAGATCACAGAATATCTGACGTCCAACCCATTAATATAAAATGTTTCGTTATAGAGGATGAGTTGGTTACACAACTGTTATCATCAGTTACATATGTCAACTGTTATCATCAGTTATGATAACAGACCAATATCTCAACCGTTATCTTATCACAACTGTTATCATCAGTTATTACAACGGACCCAATATCTCAACCGTTATCTTATCACTGACCTCTCTCGAGCTCCCTCTTTCTTCTCCTCTGTTCTCCCCCCTCCCATCAATCGCCTATCTCTCTCTCTCTCTCTCTCAATCTATCTCTGCCCCTCTCTCTCTCTCTCTCTCATATCCTGACCTCACCCGTACCCCTGATCTTCTGCTCCCGGAGTGGTCCATCGCCCTGATGGACACGATCATTGTGCCCGAGGAGGACGACGCCATCGCCCACCTCCTCTTTCGGTTGGACTGACAATGTCATCAAGAACCACCCGAAAATCCAAAGTCGCCACAGCCAATTTGGGGGGGTGGGGGCCCTGGGGGGGTGGATTTGACCTCTCTCTCTCGAGCTCCCTTTCAGTCTCTCTCCCTCTCTTTCTCCTCCCGTCTCTCTCTCTCTCTCTCTCTCTCTCTCTCTCTCTCACTCTCCTCTCTCTCTCTCTCTCTCTCTAAATCCCGTCGCCCGCACCCGTCGCCGCCCAGTGGAAGGCGATGCTGAGGAGGAGATGAAGGTGGAGGAAATCATAGAGCAGAATCGCACTCAGCCCCCCCACCCCAACCCGGTACACCACTGCCTCCTTGCCCTCTCGTGGGTCCACAACACGACCGGGGTGGGCGGCGATCGGAGTCGGGCGACGGTGATGTACGGGCTGCAGGTACCCACCTCTCTCTCTCTCTCTCTCTCTCTCTCTCTCTCTCTCTCTCTCTCTCTCTCTCTCTCTTTCTCATGTAGATGGGGCTAGGGTTTAGCCCCTTTTTATTAGGTCGAAGCACCAATCCTGAGCTCACTCTCCCATCGTCAGAGTTATGGTCTCCTTCTTATCCATTTTTTTTTTTCTGATGTTGGTTATGCTCCCTATGGTCATCCCTGTGAGCAGGTCCACCGGCTGCGATACTCCACTATGCCAGTTTGCCTCTGCCAACGAATGCTCCACTCGATTGGTTGCCTCTGCAATATGTCATATGATGTGTCATGCCATCCCCCCTCTTGATGCATCTCTCCGATGTTTCAATCAGCCGCTGCAAGCCCATCTTTATCTGTTGATAGCTTTTAACTGTAATTTCAGGTCTTTTTCTTCTGTTTTGATATATTGCACAGAATTATTTTTCATAAAAATTTTGTTCAACATTTTACCCCCATTGCTTTACTGATTACATTAGTAGTCAGTAGCATACAGATTCCAGAGTGAAATGAGACATGCTTGACTAAAAGCTTCTTCACTTGATTCATTTTCAGCGTGTTATACATCACAAAGGAAACTTAAGCAGAGGAGGAGCCCGCACATCATCTTCTTCCCATTAAGATCATGTTCGATCAACTGTTCAACCAGGTCCTCAACCCCCCTCCTCTTCTTTCCTATGTTTTTTCTTTTTTTTTTCTTCTTTTTCTCATTGGGTTTCAATTATCCATTTTTTTAGTCTTTTTTTTTTCCTGACTCTCTCTCTCTCTCTCTCTCTCTCTCTCTCTCTCTCTCTATATATATATATATATATATATATATATATATATATATATATATATATATATATTCAATCCTTAGTTTTTCAATCAGTATACCAAAAATTATTAAGGCTCTTTTCAATCAGGGGGGACGAGTACAGGGAGTCGGCAGGCGGCCGAGGATGCCAAGTCGACCCATTTTGATCCGGACCGGGTGGATCGGAAGCGGGTGTGTCGGGCCAGCCGGGAGCGTCCCGCGTCGATGGTGCTGCTCCCCTGCCATCACCTCTGCCTTTGCTTCGCCTGTGACGCCGCCACTGGTAACGCCAGTCCCGTCTGCCAATGCATCAAAACCGGTGGCGTCCAAGTCTTCCTCTCCTAGGTCTCAAATCCCATCAGCACCATCCACACATCCATAATCAACTCCCACTTCATCATCAGCAGTCCAAATTAAGAAAAGGGGAAAAAACAATGCAAGATGAAGTTAAGAAATCGCTCTTTTTTGCTGTTTTGGGCTCCTATTCTCTATTTTGTTGTTCCCCGGAGCCGTACGTGTGTCCAGTTGTCTTTTTGGTTGCACTTGCCAGCAGGGGGTTGCATTTCGGGGAGGGCGCGTGATGGAGGGTGCATATGGGTCATCTGATCGTCGTGCCATGACTAACTTGAGCACTGATAGATGCACGGAGCCAGTTATGGCGCAGTGTCAGGGTGAGGGGGGACGTTGTCGGTCTTCTATCCATGGCGCAACGTATCCATTGGATTTTGTTGCCCGGGTAGTGGTGGCTATTTTAAATGTTCACTTCACACATGGTTCAGTTGGGACGTTAGAGGACGGAGCCCTGTTGAGGTGGTATGGGCCGAGCTCATCGATACTCAGCCCATTTAATCGTAACTGCTGGTCCAACCATTGGTTACGAGTCACTCTACCCATGAAGGGATCTATGACACTCGAACTTCTCACAGTTGAGAGGCTGCTAAAGGTCTGCTTGGTATATGAAACGTTTTGATCTTCAGCTCTTGATATATAATTTTTTAATATATTAAATAAAATATATGTTAAGTCTGATCCAATATATATGTTCAAATTGAACCCGATATTGTTACTAACCCAACCCAACTTTAATGTGGACGTTTTTTATAAAAATGTAATACCAAAATATTATTATATCCCTCAAAATATTGTCGCCACTTTCGAAATATGTTTTTGCCACCTTTGAAATATTCTTACCTGTTTCAAAATATTGTTCTCGCCTTCGAAATCTTTTGCGTGCCGAAAGGCACGGGCATTACTAGTATATATATAGGGGGCGGGGAGCCTGCACCCGAGGTGCAGCAACGACGCTGCACCTCTTGCTTGTTTACCTACCTAGAAGTTTTGGAATTTGATAAAATTTGGTGAGGGTGTTGTCTAGGGTAAGATGATCATCCTCACTAATTTTCATCAAATTCCAAAACTTATAAGGGGGTCAAATGGTCGAAGCAAAATCTACAAGTTTTAACAGTGACTGCGGACGATTGATTTTGCTTTGACCATTTAACCCCCCCTAGTAGTTTTCGAATTTGATGAAAATTGGTGAGGATGATCATCTTACCCTAGACAACACCCTCACCAAATTTCATCAAATTCCAAAACTTTTAGGATGGTAAAACAATACCTGAGGTGCAGCAACGACGCTGCACCTCAGGTCCTGCATCCCTTTTCCCATATATATATATATATATATATATATATATATATATATATATATATATATATATATATATATATATATATATATATATATATATATATATATATATATATATATATATGCAGAGAGAGAGAGAGAGAGAGAGAGAAAATACGTGATATGGGCTGACAGCCTAATTTAAAAATAGGCTGCCAGCCAAGTAGAGAGATCTCAACCGTTCGTTCATCAAATAATCATAATGTATAAAAAAATAATAATAACAGGTGTATAACAGTTGGACCCGACCTCTCCCCTCTCCCAACCCTCTCTATCTCTCTCTTCCTCTCTTTCTCACTCCCTCTCGATTGCTCTGTGGCGCAGTGAACCCCCACCACCGGCCAGCCTCGTACCCCTCCGGGATCCCACCGACCTCTTACAGTAGCCCCCCGACTCCATCTGGTAACCCCCCGTCCCCTTCTGGCAGCCACTCATCATCCTTCGGCAACCTTGTTTCCTTCCGGAAGCCCCCGTCCCCCTCTGGTAGCCCCCCCGACCTCCAGCTCCCCGTCCCTCTCTAGCAACCCCTCGCCCCCCTCTGGTAGCCCCCCGTCCCCCTCCGGTAGCCCCCTGACCCCTTCTGGCAGCCCACCGTCCCCCTCCGGTAGTCCCCTGTTCCCCTCCGACAGCCCCCCATCCCCTCGTCAGGTAACCCCTAGGGCATCGACTGGTGATCACACTCGGCCCCTCTGGTAGGCACCTTTGCACCGAAGGGGGGTTCGATCGGTACCGGAGGGTACTACGATCGGCGCCGAAGGGTCGTTCGATCGCACCACCACCGGAGGGTGCTGCGATCCATGCCGGAGGGGTCGAGTGCCCGAGACGAAGGGGGAAGGAGCTGCCATCGGTGCTAGAGGGGTCGAGTGCGATTCGCCGATGGTTGGGGTGGCTTGAAGACTGGAAGGGGACCGGAGGGGAAGTGGACCAAAGCAGCACAGTGCTACGGTTGTCGTGCGAGGGCCTCAAATGAGAGAGAGAGATGCCTGTATAAAAAATGTTAACAGCTGTTAACAACTATGATTCACCAACATGCCTTTGCATCGAACAACTGCAAGTGCAGCATTTTCATCAAACAGCAGAGCAAACACCCATGTGTCCTAGTAGCCTAAATATCAAAATAGGCTGACGGCTCACCTCCCTATATATATTTCTCTCTCTCTCTCTCTCTCTCTCTCTCTCTCTCTCTCTCTCTCTCTATATATATATATATATATATATATATATATATATATATATATATATATATATACATATATATATATATACATATATATATATATAGAGAGAGAGAGAGAGAGGATACGGGGTATAGGCTGGCGGCCTATTTTGACGAAATGGGCAGCCACCCATTTGATGCCCCTAGGAGTCTTAGAATGTGCTGATTTTTTGTGACCATAAGCATCTTTATCTTAGATAGAACACCAACAAAAAATCAGCAAATTCTAAAACTTTTAGGGGCATCAAATGTAATATTTCAGATTAACGGTGACAACGAACGCTCGATAAAACTTCTAACATTTGATGCCCCTAGGAGTTTTAGAATGTGCTGATTTTTTGTGGGTATTCTATCCAAGATAAGATACTTATGCTCACAAAAAATCAGCACATTCTAAGACTCCTAAGGGCATCAAATGGGCGGCTGCCCATTTTTTTCGAAATAGGCTGGCAGCTCATTTCCTGTTTCCTCTCTCTCTCTCTCTCTCTCTCTCTCTCTATATATATATATATATATATATATATATATATATATATATATATATATATATATATATATATATATATAGAGAGAGAGAGAGAGAGAGAGAGAGAGAGAATACGGGGTATGAGCTGACAGCCCATTTGCTGAAATGGACTGTCAGCAGGAGCCGTCCGATTGGATGATCACCACCGTTCAAAAAAAAAAACCAACTGTTGTTACAGCTGTTAACACACAGCTGTCCCTTTCTCTCTCTCTCTCTATCTCTCACGAGCTCGAGCAGTAGCCTCTGTTAAAACCACCGTACCCCTCCATCCCCCTCACCGACCCGGCAGCCCTCCGGCGACCCCCGACCCCTCCGGCGACCTCCGTCCCCACCCGGCAGCATCCCGGTGGACACCCGACCCCCGACGACATCCCGGCAAACACCCCGGCGGACCACCGGCAAGCCCCGACCCCCTCCGGCGACCCTGTCCCCCTCCGGCAGCCCTCCGACGCCCTCCGATAGCCACCCCGGCACCGGGGTGGCTGTCGGAGGGTGTCGGAGGGCTGCCGGAGGGGGACAGGGTCGCTGGAGGGGGTCGGGGCTCGCCGGTGGTCCGCCGGGGGGTCGGGTATCTGCCGGGTGTCTGTCGGATGTCCACCGGGGGCTCGTCGGATGTCCGCCGGGTGGGGACGGAGGCCGCCGGAGGGGTCGGGGCTCGCCGGTGGTCCTGGTCTAGGGGTTTTAACAGAGGCTGCTGCTCGAGCTCGTGAGAGAGAGAGAGAGAGAGAGAGAGAGAGAGAGAGAGAGAGAGAGAGAAAGGGTTGTAACAACAGTTTTTTTTTTTTGAACGGTAGTGATCATCCAATCGGACGGCTCCTGCTGACAGCCCATTTCAGCAAATGGGCTGTCAGCTCATACCCCGTATTCTCTCTCTCTCTCTCTCTCTCTCTCTCTCTCTCTCTCTCTATATATATATATATATATATATATATATATATATATATATATATATATATATATATATATATATATATATATATATATATATATATATAGAGAGAGAGAGAGAGAGAGAGAGGAATGGGATGCTGCCTATCAAAGCAGCATTTTTTGCTGCTTTGAGACATTGTTTGACCATCCTAGAAGTTTTGGAATTTGATGAAATTTGGTGAGGGTGTTGTCTAGGGTAAGATGATCATCCTCACAAATTTTCATCAAATTCCAAAACTTCTAGGGGGTTCAAATGGTCGAAGCAAAATCAGTCGTCTGCAATCGCCGTTAAAATCTGCAGCATTTGGCTTCGACCATTTGACCCTCTTAGAAGTTTTGGAATTTGATGAAAATTTGTGAGGATGATCATCTTACCCTAGACAACACCCTCACCAAATTTCATCAAATTCCAAAACTTCTAGGATGATCAAATAATGTCTCAAAGCAGCAAAAACGCTGCTTTGATAGGCAGCATCCCATTCCTCATATATATATATATATATATATATATATATATATATATATATATATATATATATATATATATATATATATATATATATATATATATATATATAAACAAAATCTGAAACTTCTAAGGGCGCCAATTGAATCAAACGTTTCTGAACCGTCTATTTGAACCGTTAATTTAAATAACACATTTGACGCCCTTATAAGTTTCCGAATTTGCTGATTTTTTGTGAGGATGATCAACTTGCCATGTTGATCATCCTCACAAAAAATCAGCAAATTCGGAAACCTCTATCCACCGATTGAATCAAGTTTAAAATGGGAGGTAAATTTACCTCCCATTTTGGGTTGTCAACGGATCCCAGCTCATATATATATATATATATATATATATATATATATATATATATATATATATATATATATATATATATATATATATATATATATATATATATATATATATATATATATATATATATATATATATATATATATATATATGGCTGTTACAGTGAGCTGTGAACTGCCGGGGGGGGGAAGTGAGATGCGGATATTTTGACCCCCCCAAGAAGTTATGGAATTTGATGAAATTTGGTGAGGTTTTTGCCTAGGATAAGATGATCATCCTCACCAATTTTCATCAAATTCCAAAACTTCTAGGGGGGTAAAAAGGTCGAAGCAATTTCTGTAAATTTTAACGGTGACTGCGGACGACAGAAATCATACTCATCCCCTCCGTCGACATCCCACCCCCAACAATCAATCGCAGTCAGATCCCTTTGGTTGCCCCCCCCCCCCCCACCCCTTCTAATCTCCTCCTTCCCCTCCGGCAGCCACCCTCGGCGGTGAATCAACGGTGGTTGCCGTAGGGGAAGGAAGAGATTCAGGGGGGGAGGCTGCCGGAGGGAACTGACTACAACTCATTGTCGGGGGTGGGGTGCCAGAGTAGGATGGGGGGACCTGAGCCAGAGGGGAAGGGGAAGAGAAAGCGGAGACGGAGTGGAAGAGGATCACCAGGGAAATTAGACAAAAAAAATGCAACTCGCTTGCTAGATCACTTGAATCGTACGGCTTGGGGTTTGGCAGCATAATTTCAAATTAGTCTACTGGCCCATAACTCTCTCTCTCTCTCTCTCTCTCTCTCTCTCTCTCTCTCTCTCTCTCTCTCTCTCTCTCTCTCTCTCTCTCTCTCCCGACAGCTTAGACCGAGGTCTAGGAAAAATCCCTAAACCTCGGTACCATTTGACCAACCTACAAATTTATAAAATTTGGTGGGTGTGTTTTCTAAGGTAAGATGATTGATCATCCTCATCAAATTTTAATAAATTTTATACCTTCTAGAGTCAGCAAACATGTAGAAAAATTAACGATTACTATGGACGGTCGATAAAACTTCTTCCATTTGATGATCCTAGAAGTTTTGAAATTTGTTGAGGATGATCATCTTATCCTAGACAGCACACCCATCAAATTTCAACAAATTCTGAAACTGGTAGGGTGGTCAAATGGTGCCGACGTCTATAGATTTTTTTCTAAATCATGATCTAGGCTACCGGATCCCATATATATATTAAGTTATTTTCAACCATCTACTCTTTGCCTTTAACGGCTCATTTCACTTTCATTTAACACACTTCACCTTTCTTTAATTTACCCATTAGTGCTAAGTAAAAAAATTCTAAGTACTCATTAAAGCAAATTTGATCATATTTTCTCAACACTTTCCACAATCACCTTAGCACAATCATGATCGACCACCATCGATAAAAAAAAAACAAAAAAAAAAACAATGATCGATCAATCCACCATCGATATCTCGGACATTTTTGAGTGTGCATGCACACACCAAAAAAAAAAAAATTACAGAAGCAATAAGCAATGTAAATCTCTCCAATCCAATAAATTGCACAGAATTGTAAGTTGGGAGTTGGATAGATGGAGAATTAAATGGGAGTCCCCATCAACATAAATACATACAGATAGAGGTCCACTTTGAAAGAATTCCTAGCGTTCAGACATTGCTAGGGAATCATTGACTCCCTCCCTTCCCCTTTCGTCGGGTGAGCCTGACGTGCATCATTGCCCGGTCGGGTGAGCCTGACGTTCATCACAGCCACACAATGGCTGTCGACCCAAAAAGTGGATCGTACTCCGGTTGACTGTGTTCGGCTGTGATGGGTGCCGCCGGACCCACCGACCGGGCCAACAGGCTGGAGGAGATTTGTTGATTTATATAAGCAACGGTTTTTTACAAATCAACCTTTATCAATTTTTTTATTACATATTAACCCCTATTAAAATGATATTTGCATATAAACCTCTCAATTCATTCAAATATTATACATTGACGCCCGCAGTTAGCTGACATCCAAAAGAAAAAGAGTTTTTTTTTTTTTTGAGAGAATATTTTCGATTTTATCCTTAATATTTTTACCCAAACTCTGTAAATGCCCCTCAGAATTCTTCGGATTAGGTCCAAGTTAGATTCGGGTTATGTCTGTGTTTGCTTAGGGTTGAGTCTAGGACTAGCAATTTCGGACCCGACACGGCAGACCCGACACGAAGTTAGCAGGTCTGGGTCAGGGTTAAACGGGTTCGGGTCGTAAACGGATCGACACGACTGACCCGTTTAATAAACGGGTCGGGTCGGGTCCAAGTTTAGGGTCTGGACACGGTGACCCAGGAAGACCCGTTTAGTATTCAACGGGTCGTGTCGGGTCTACCCGCAATCCAATACTATAATGTATAATACAAGCGGGTCTTTTCGGGTCAGGTCGGGTTGGGTCGGATTGGATCAACTGAATAGACCCGGGAGGTAAACGGGTCTTATCGGGTCTACCCGTTTATTAGCGGGTCAGGTACAAGTTTAGGATCTAGACACGATAAGTTAAATGGGTCGAGTCCGGGTCTAGGGGTTTTGGACAAGACATGAAACTAGGCACGACACGAACCCGACACGACATGACCCATTGCCACCCTTAGTTGAGTCCATGTTCAATAAAGATAGATCAATTTAAGTAATTAAAACCATGAGTAAATCGGTTATTTTTTCTGTAGATTAATGAAATAACAGCCGAATGAGAAAATATTTCGAAAATATTTCTTCATTCTGGATGCCACCTAACTGAAGGGGTCGATATAAACAGTGGATGATTTAAGGGGTTTATATATAAATACTGACTTTACAGGGGTTAATATATAAATATATAATATGAGAAGGATTGATTTGTAAAAAACCCTATAAGTAAACACTCCGTCAGAATCCAGGTTACGGTTGACAATCCCGAATCACTGGATATAAAATCCTTTCAAACCAAAGAAAGAAACCCAGCAGCAAGCAGAGCACCCTCCCATCCCCTTCCAGTTCCAGACTCCCCAACCTCGCCGCCGGGCCGGCATGAACGCCACCGATGAATGCTGGGCCGTCGGCCCCAGCAGGATCGGCTGCGGCTTCACGTACTGCATCGCCTTCTTCGTCGGCCACGTCCTCCTCATGACCACCATGTCCCTCGCCTCCCACCTCCGCACCCGGCCCGCCGTGCAGGGCGCCCGCGGGGACGCCGGGCTTGACGAGGCCACCCTGATGAGATGCCCCAGTGCCCTGTACTCGAAGTCCGGGTTCCGCGACCGGGGCACCACCGCCTCCTGCTGCTGCGTCTGCCTCGCCGACTACCGCGACACCGACGTGCTCCGCCTCCTCCCCGACTGCGGCCACCTGTTCCACCTCGACTGCGTCGACCCGTGGCTGCGGCTGCACCCCTCGTGCCCCGTCTGCCGCACCTCGCCGCTGCCGTCCCCCCGCCCGGCGCCTCTCGCAACGTGGGGGGGTTCACTAATTCGGTCATGAGCATTGTATCTAGAGAGTGGAGGAGAGGGGGTGGGTTTCAAAGGTTTGATCTGTGAATAGCAAAAGAAAAGAGGAAGAAAATGAAAATCCGAGACAGGATCATTCTATCTTTGAATCTTTATATATTTATTTATCTTTAAATCTCTAATCATACAGATTTATAGGATAAAAAAAAAATCTAGATCGGCGGGATTCCCGAAACCTTTCGGACAATGGGCTCACTTCGTGCTTGGACTAATTCCTCCAAGGGTGAAGCCCCCGCCCACTTGGCAATTCCCACTTCACTCTGGGGTAAGTCTAGAGGAGGAGGAATTGAACAGACAATTAACCTCCTCACCTAAGCATCAATTGCTTTGCTCTTCTATCTGGGGTGGCATGACTTATAGAAATTGAAGTACCAATGACGGATGGTGCCATGTCAACCCCCTCTTAAAACGGGACGTCGACACATGATCACCAAGCAGTTGACGAGCTCCATGTTCCCTGAAAAGATGCCGGCACATTCTCGCTGCACGTATCTGGTCCTTGTCTCGGGTTAATTACATACAAGCAAAAAATCCTTGAGACGCACGAGGAGCTACATCTATTAGGAGCAATGAAAAAGCCCACACATCGTATATATACAATTGTGTCATAGGAGCCATGGATCACAGTTGGGGTATGGAAATTGAACCAACGTCTTGTTGAGGATCCAGCCAAGACCCTCTCCTTTCCGAAATGGAAAAATAGACCGTTCAAATGCAGAAATAGGTGTATCAACAAACGATTACAACAATCGCAAAAGCAATCCACCAACGATGGCCTACGAACAAGATACTCAAGGAAAGATGATGCAAACCAAAACAAAGACAAACAAGCATAGAGAGAGACATATTGATTTACTGAGATTCAACAGTATGTCTACGCCTTCTCACAACATCCGTCGATTCCACTATCTTCAAGATTCAAAAGCAAATCACTCGATTACAAGAGCTTTTCTTACCTCTCTCTCTCTCTCTCTCTCTCTCTCTCTCTCTCTCTCTCTCTCTCTCTCTCTCTCTCTCTCTCGTTCACGCGCGCACTTGCGTGTGCACAAGCCTTACCCCTAAAGAAACCCTCCGTCTCTCCTCCCAAGCAATCCAGGCCTCCAAATCTTGATCGACAACAAAATTTATCGCATTCCTTTTTGTTGATGAGTTATTTTTGTTAATGGCAGAATCATAATTATTGCAAACAAACGTAACATGTTATATAGATAGCAAATATATAGTATTTGGATCGAACTCTCGAGCTGGGCTCTCGAGCTTCCTCTTAGTTCAGGTCGTGCTTCGAGCTTAAGGTTGCGGCCGGAGCCTGGTCCATGGTGTGTTCGGTCAGGCCAGGTTCGAACAATGGACTTTAACGTAAGGAATAACTTAAGAAACTAAATTCCCTCTAACAGATCAAATTTAGTGATAAAGACAGCCAATATCGCTAGTTAGCATTGAGTCCTCCCAATAGAAAAATGTCATTTTTTTCTCTGCGGCAAGTTGTACACGTGAGCAAGACCCGACGTGCTATTGTATATGTGGGCATTGATCCAATAGCAAAAAGAGTCACAATCTTTGAAAAAATTTACTCTTTAGCCTTTCGCTACAATAAATCACTGTTGCAATTTTTTTTTTTTTCTGAAATCATATAATTTTTTTTATTACAAGGAAATCACTATAGCAAAAGAGTAATATTTTGGTCAGATTGAGTAACAATTTGTGTAACTTGCTACTCTTTTGCTATGGTGAAATCACTGTATCATTTCTATATTTTTTATTTTTAGAATCCTTATCAGGGAAAAAATTTTGCTACCGTGAAATCATTGTCGCAAAAGAGTAACAATCTTTGCAAATTGAGTAATAATCTTTATAGAGTAACAATTTGTGCAGATTGTTACTCTTTTGCTATAATGAAATTACTGTAGCAATATATTTTATTGTGGAATCATATCCAAAAAAAATTGGTACAGTTAAAATCATTGTTGCAAATCCGCGGGTTGGAGTTATGTAACGGGAAGGATGGTGTGGCATACACTAAGGGGTAATTTGGTCATTAAAAAGGGTTAATATTCATGTGTCGGACTTGCTCTAGCTGGATCCTTTTCGGGAGGGACATGTTACAACACCATCTTTTTTGTTATCCTTATCCTTAAAGCGATCTCTTATCAGGGACCTCTCATTAAGTCCCCCTCTCTTTAAACCCCAACCAATAAACCATGAAATTTCACATGTAACACTACTGGTTCCTCCTCTAATACCTCCGACCATCCTAGTCCAATTATCATACTTGGGTTGGTGTTTGATTCAATGATGTCTAGTGGATGTTGTAGAAGGGTTTTCCCGTCACGCCGATCAGGTGACGACACATGTCGCCCGGTTCGACCCGACATGTTCATACAGAAAGCCAGACCGGTCGGGCTGGGGTCGATTGGCCCAACCTGGTCCACGTGATGCACCCTGCGCCTGAGAAGGATGTCAGAGAAGCCTGAACTCTGGGACCGGAACCAGGTCGGGAAAAGGTCGGGCAAGTCGTGGACTGGGCCTGACAGTCCGGACCCACTTGAGTCCCGACCTGATCAGCGCCGAGGGCCGCCCCTGGGTGAGGAAAGATCGGAGGGCACCTGTAACTGCTGGAAGATCCACTAGGCTGGAGGAGGACTATAATATCTCTCTTGTTCGCATCGTAGGTCATCCATAACTTGTCAGGGACCCACGATCAACGGGAGCATAGAAGGAATGATATGAAGGGCGTTCGATCGGAAGGGATCCGCCATAACCGTCTGAGATTCTTGGAGGAGATTCTGCGAGCGTTACGCACACGTATGAGAATGAGGTATAAAAACAAATGCAATCTCATAGGATCAATGCCCACATATAAAATAGCATGTAGGGTCTTGCTCACGTGTATAACTTGCCACAGGGATAAAAATGACAATTTTCTATCGGGAGGACTCAATGCTAGCTAGCGATGTTGGCTGCTTTATCACTAAATTCGATCTGTTAGAGGGACTTGTCACACATTATCCCTTAACTTAAAGTCCATTGTTCGAACCTGGTCCGACCCGAACACATCATGAACCAGGCTCCAGCCGCAACCTTAATCCCGAAGCACGACCAGAACTGAGAGGAAGCTCGAGAGCCTAGCTCAAGAGTTCGATCCAAATACTATATATTTGCTAGCAATATAGCATGTTACGTTTGTTTGCGCTAATTACGAGTCTGCCATTAACAAAAATAACTTATCAACAAAAATAACTCATTAACTAATCGGGTTAGTCATGTCGACTCGTTTACAACCCGAACCGGTTTAACCTAGACCCAGACTCGCTAATTTCGTGTACGGACTGGTTCAGCTGCGTCTGCTGTTGCATCTGTTGGGGGATTTTCCTTTGGCCACACCTGATCGTCAGATGGAGCAGCTCACCTCCACCTCCTTCCCGCTATATCTGCAAGAGGACTGAGGCTCACCTCCGAGCCAAGGTAGATAATGTGGGGGGGGGGGGGGGGGATTTCCATTCGGCCTCACCCGATCGTCAGATGGAGCTACTCGCCTCCACCTCCTTCTCGCGGTACCTGTAAGAAGACCGAGACTCACCTCCGAGCCAAGGCCCCTCCGACGGTCAAGTCAGGGAAGGGAGCAAACGCAACCGTGGTAGTGGGTTCGGGAAGAGTAACAATCTTTGAAAAAATTTACTCCTTACTTTTTCGCTACAATGAAATCACTGTAGCAATTATTTTTTGTGAAATCATGTAATTTTTTTTCCTACAGTGAAATCATTATAGCAAAAGAGTAACAATTTGGTCAGATTGAGTAACAATTTGTGTATATTGCTACTCTTTCGCTACGATGAAATCACTATATCATTTTTATATTTTTTATTTTTAGAATCATTGTCAGGGAAAAAGTTTTGCTACCGTAAAATCCCTGTCGCAAAAGAGTAACAATCTTTGCAAATTTAGTAATAATCTTTATAGAGTAACAATTTGTGCAGATTGTTACTCTTTTGCTACATTGAAATTACTGTAGCAATACATTTTACTGTGGAATCATAATAAAAAAAATTAGTATAGTAAAATCATTGTTGCAAATCCGCGGGTTGGAGTCCTGTAACGAGAAGGACGGAGTGGCATGCACTAAGGGGTAATTTGGTCATTAAAAAGGGTTAATATTCATGTGTGGGACTTGCTCTAGCTGGATCCTTTTCAGGAGGGACCTGTTACAACACTATCTTTTTTGTTATCCTTATCCTTAAAGCGATCTCTTATCAGGGACCTCTCATTAAATCCCCCTCTTTTTAAACCCCTACCAATAAACCATAGCAATTGTTGTAGCTCGTGTGTCCTTAGCGTGGAATTTCTGTATTAACATTAATAAAGATGACTTTGGTTATTGCTTTAATTAGAATACTACTCTGGTGTATGATAATACTCATATAACAAAAGAACCCTAGGGAACACAGTAGGCCACTGAGGCGCATAGTGGATCCATGCTTGGGAGACCCAGTGGACCAGTTCTGTGTAGACCTAGAACTAGTTCACAGCTTAGGTGATGTCGGTCGCTTAACCGAGAACAAGCTGTTGGCAGGTAGAGCATGTGGTGAAGTCTTCACCACGGGAACGTGGGATTCCCATTCACCTGACCAAGCACGATGATCGTGTTGAATAGGAACCAAGAAAGTGCACAGTTCAGTAATTCAGACACTGGTGCACAAACCGTCTTACTACTATAAATAATCTGTCCTTAACCCTGAGGGACCATGTACACTGGGCCAACCAGTTGTGTGGTGCTTTGATGTGCCAACGTGTGCGGACCTTCCATAATCCAATACCACGGTACGTTGGGTTACCCGACTGGCGCCTGAGTGACATGTAATCCCTACAGGTTATCTGACGTCCAGTGTTAGATGGATGCGTTTTGATGAGCCAATCTGTCCACACAGTTAACCCAGGCCTGGTGGTTGTCAGTATGACTGACGATGTTCCGGATGCTAGGTATAGCACTGAAAGGTGTGTGGTGTTATAGATGATAAGTCATCAAACCCTAGTCAGATGATCGATCGGGATCTAACGGTGCTCCCCATCGCCCGAGTCGTATCATGGCACCAGTAATAAGAGGGACTAAGGATTATCGGAGTATAGTAGAGAACAGGGTTACGAGGGAGTAACATAAGTTTGGGATCACGAGAGTTCAACTCGCGTCACACTCTGGGTGGCTACGCGGGTTAATCGGATTAGGGCTGATTAACGGAACTTTCGGTGTGTCACCGGAACAGTTAATCAAGGATCCGGTTGGAGCTAGAGATCCCGAACCCTGAAGGTTCCACCATGTCGTTGCGTATAGGAATTGTTCCCTGACCTACATGGATACGTTGGATGCGAAGTAGCGCGATGGAGCGCAAGCCCGGAGCCTAAGAACCTAATTCACATGTGTTACGGGCCGTAGTGGTATTTTGATAAATATTGAAATATGGCTCAGAACACATTAAATATAGATCTTAGAATGATCGGAATAATTCCAGGAGCTCACAGGCGCTGACGGAACTCGATTCCGAGTAGCGCACCTCACTAAGTCTCTTTCAGTTTTCTACTTTTCGTGAAGGGCGTTTTCGTCCAGACTTCACGATAGACACATGGAATCCCTAAATACCGCCCCCCCTCTATCCTAATCACTCTAGGGCCGGCCCTAGCTTCCTTGAAGCCATCGGAGACCGGCCCTATAAGTAAAATAGGGAGAGGGAGGGCCGGCCCTATGGTCTCCCTCTCCTCCAAAAATCCGAACCCCCTCCAAGCCTCCTCCTTTGTAGTTTCGGCCAAGGAAAAGAGAGGAAGAAGAAGGGAGAAGAAAGAGGAAGGAAGGAGAAGAAAGAAGAGAGAAAGAGAGGGAGGAAACCTCACGGCTCACCATCATCTTCACAACGGATTCCTCCGTCGGCTCGTAATCCTTGCACTCAGAGACGGGATTTCGAGAATTCTTCAATTCGCAAAGGACAAGGTGCTATCCGATAGTTTCCCTTGTGATTCAAGTGCGGTTCTTCATCGTTCTGTCATCTCCGGATAATAGATCCAAAAGGTATGATGATTCTAAACATCTAACTAGATGCATGCATGTCTTCCGTAGATCGTAGTATGCCTCTAGGGTGTCCGTACATATGTTAAGATCATAGATTTGCATGTAGATTGATTTGTAGAATTAATTGTAATGAAACATACATCGTATGTTCTTCGGATCTTTCTTTTGATTCCGTTGCGACTCTGATAAGTGGATCCAATTCTAACAATTGGTATCAGAGCACGCTTTGGTGTATGTTTCATGCATGAATTCGTGAAAACATCATGTGAATATATGATAGCATATGTTTTCGTCGGGGTTCGGTGTAGATCATGCATATAGATTATGCTATGTGTCGTCTCTTTGCAGGTGCCGCGCTGAATAGTAATCTGTGATTGCATGCATCCGAGGGTCGGACCCCGGATTTAAATTTTGCATTAATTATTATTGTGTTTGTGGATTTTAAGGCTATAGATGGGCGAGGGTGGGGGGTTGACCATCCTCGGTTCCCTGGCCATATTTCTAGAATTGTTTTCTTTTCTTTCTTGCGAAATTGTACACGAACGAGCACTTGCTCGGAGCGTGTTAGTTTTTCGGTCACAGGAAGAAGGAGATGATGCTACATCCACGGTTCGGGCAAGCGGTACCATAGCATGCAAAGACCCGGCGAAAGCGTGCACGTTGGCGATGATGGGGATCGTCGTCAGAGATCGTGCAGAACGGAAGAGCATGATATCTTGGCTGTGCTATTTAGGTTCAGGGGTCGGACTCTGGACTTGATTCAGATTGAATGTTTTTCTATTGTTTCTCTTTACTTAGTGTTTAGAGAACCCCGATGATAATGTGATTATCTATCTTGCTTGTGAGTTTGTCTCTAGATAAGGCTTAGGGTTAGTACTAAGATTATGGATTCATCGGTGTCTCTATATGGTTCTAATACGTGCGAATCCGGTGGCTAGCTAAAAGGAAAGGTGGTAACCGCCCTCGTGGTAGTTCTGGTAGCCAAGTATTGTGCACCGAGATAGACGCAGTGTTAGATTTATTTAGAGATAATTAACTAATGTCTTCATAAGAAGTATGATAACCCTAGTGGGATGCCCTTTCCCCACGTGGTCCTAGCGACCAAGTTAGGTTAGGATTTCATTGTGTGATACCCGTTTCTAGATGACGTTTGATGGTAATATGAACTCATCACGATTTGATTATGCCACCATTAGATTGAGGTCTGGCGGAGGTTGTCGGATGTCCCTATTTGGCCAGCATAGTAACCTGTAATGAGATGAGGTCTACTATGACATCAGGCATCAAATTATGAACGAGGCGTCATCGTAGTGGGAGTCATTTCCACATTGACCGTAGGCTAGGCTCCAGATCTTAGGATTATGGGCAAACTAGTAAAGTATCAGGATCCTTGGAATCTATGTAATGTGATCTTTGCAAGAAAGGCAAAGGTTGAGTATTCAAGGTAGAGACTATGATATTTTCCGATGAGACTAATGCTTTGCGGGAAGGTTTATAATCCTAGTGGGAGCACGGTAGACCAGGGTCTAAGTCTAAGAGGTCATGACCTTTCTAGATATGCATAAAACCTCATAAAGAAGGGATGTGTAAGAGGTTCCCTCCAAAGGAGAGCCCCTGGCCTCCACAATCAACCGGCTAAGGGTCTGGGTGGGAGGTACACAGTTCGATATTCCCACCGGGTGAGAGCTGTGTTTCCTTCCATGCTGGTTCGCCTAGTGGTTTCCTTCGGGACATGGAGGATGCCGGTGGCAGTGGGTGACGGTTTTTTCCTGCACCGCGGGAGCCTATGAACCCCCCTGTCGACACCACCTAGATCTATAGGAAGCATCTGAAAGCTTGTGTGAAGCTGCTGTTGCTGCACACACGGGTCACATAAAGCTAGCCAAAAGGAGACTGGGAGGTCTTTCAGTTTACCATGGGTAATTCTGATGAAGACTGGGTCGTAAAAACCCCGTTGGCAGAAGCGGTTGCATGCTCTTACCGAGATGCTGTCTCCAATTCAAGGCCGATAGTCTCAGTGCTCGAGCCCAGGGAATTTAGATTCCTGGATGTCTCCCCATGAGGTAGTGAAGACATAGCGGCTGGAGTAAACATTATCTATTTCTAAATTCTATGAAATAGATTGTAGTAGACCCTAATTTTGCTTTGAACCATTGTTTACAAAAATCATGACCAAGCTCGACCCCCTTGCCTCCATACTTAATGATAACAAACTTACGGGACCAAACTACGAGGACTGGAAGCGTAACCTGATGCTCGTCCTAAGGGTTGGCAAACACACAATTGCCCTAAGTACCCCTCAATTGAACTGGCCAAGCCGGGACCAAGTGCAATTGAGGCCCAGTTAAAGATATGAAAAGACTGGCTAGATGCTGATGAGATGTGTAAGTGCTACATAGTGGCATCCTTGCAGACCATCCTTCAGAAGCAAGTCAAAGACATAGCCTTTGCTTCAGACATGATGCTCTACCTAAAAGAAATGTTCGAGGGTCGTAGTCGGGTAACTCGTTACCTGACCATCAAGAAATTGGTGTCCATAAAGATGGCAGAGGGGACTTTAGTTTGGGATCATATGCTGAAATTGTTTGGCTATGTGAACGAGCTTGGTTCCTTCGATGTCATCTTGGATGCAGAGATCCAGACCGACATTTTCCTTACGTCTCTGTCAGGAGCGTTTGAGGGCTTCGTTACCAATTTTAACCTTAACCGATTGGAGATATCTAACGCAGAGCTTCTAGCGGCGCTCCAGGCGGTAGAGGACGGGATGAAGGCAGGAGCCCAATCCCTGAACGTAGAGCGGAATTCTTCTCTGAAAGCCAAGGGCAAGTTTCAGAAAAGAAAGTCTAAGGAGCCCGTGAAGATAGGTCAGGTGCAGTTGCAGGTTCCTAAGCAGAATGGTCCGGCGAAGCCCAAAGGAAAATATTTTCGATATAGCAAGAAGGGGAACTGGAAGGGCGACTGCCGTGCGGCTCCCAAGAAGGCTGAGACAAGTATATCTCAAATCCACACAGTGGAATCCCTTGTAGCATCCAGTTGTTCTCCAGTTTCATGGATTATGGATTCTGGTTCCACTAACCATGCTTGCAATAATTTGCAGGGGTTCAAGGAGACAAGAAAACTGGGTGATGGGGAGATGATCCTAAGCATGGGAACTGAGACCGTGGCAGAGGCTGAAGCAGTTGGAGATATCGTCTTGCAGTTCCTTGATGGAAGAAGTTTATTACTTAGAGATATACTTTATGTACCGTCCTTGAGATGAAACTTAATTTCTGTTTCCTTATTGAATAATGAAGGTTTTTCAGTTTTATTTGATACTTCTGGTGTGTCAATTAAATTGAATGGTTCCTTTGTTTGTAAGGGAAAGACACAGAATGGTCTCTATGTAATTAACTCCAATCATAAGCAGGATAACATAACTGAAGCTTGTGTGATTAATTCATCTAAAAGAAAAAATCCCTCAGATAATCCAACACTCCTTTGACATCTAAGGCTTGGACACATAACCTCAGACAGGATTCACAGGTTGGTTAAGGTAGGACTTTTAAGTCCAGATATTTCAGAAAGCCTACCGACGTGTGAGTCTTGCCTGAAAGGCAAGATGACTAAAAGATCTTTTCGAGCCAAAGGTAGCAGATCTAAGGAGGTATTAGAGTTGGTACACACTGATGTGTGTGGGCCCATAAGTGTCCGTGCCATAGGAAGCTTCGAGTATTTCATCATCTTCACGGATGATCACTCGAGGTTTGGATACATATACTTAATGCGGCGGAAGTCTGAATCCTTTGATAAGTTCAAGAAGTTCAGAGCTAAAGCAGAAAAACAGACGGGTAAAAGTATCAAGTCTCTTCGATCGGATCGATGAGGCGAATACCTATCGGATGAATTTATTGGGTACCTGCGTGAGCATGGGATTGTATCCCAGTTGACTGTACCGGGGATACCACAACAAAACGATGTATCTGATAGGAGAAACCGAACTTTGTTAGACATGGTTTAGACTATGATGAGTTATGCAACATTGCCACCTAGTTTTTGGGGATATACCCTAGAGACGGCAGTATATACTTTGAACTTTGTTCCATCAAAGTCAGTACCCCTAACTCCTTGGGAGCTATGGTTGAAGTGAAAGCCAAGCCTACAACACTTTAGGATTTGGGATTGTCCAGCACATGTGCGGAATGACAAGCGAGATAAGATGGAGTCAAAAACTAAGATATGTCTGTTCGTTGGGTATCCAAAAGGGACAAAGGGTGGTTTATTTTATGATCCTGAGGATAGAAAGGTTGTCGTCTCGACGAACACCGTATTCCTGGAGCAGGATTATTTAATAGATCATAAGCCCACCAGTAAAGTAATTCTTGAAGAATTGCTTGGTACTGATGGGAGTACGCAGACAGAAAACGTAATGGGAGCCAATACCACTAAGATAAACGATACTGTAGAATCGACTCCTATGGAACCACCGCAGGCTTGTCGTAGTGGGAGGACCACAAGTGCTCCTGATAGATACATTGGAGAAGCTTTTATGGTGGATCCAAAGTTTCAGGAGGATGATCATTTGAACTATGACGAAGCGATAGTATCCTCTGACCATGCAGCATGGCAGGAAGCCATGGAGGCAGAACTGGCATAGATGTCCCAAAACTCGGTCTGGACACTTGTAACACCACCTCACAACATTAAACATGTTGGTTGTAAGTGGGTGTACAAAAGAAAAAGAGGTTCGGATGGTACCGTTAAGACTTGCAAAGCTAGACTAGTCGCTAAGGGTTATACCCAGCGAGAAGGGATCGACTATAACGAAACCTTTTCGCCAGTGGCTATGCTTAAGTCTATCCGGATCCTCTTGTCCATTGCAGCCCATTATGATTGGGAGATCTGGCAAATGGACGTCAAGACCGCATTCCTCAACGGGGATTTGGAAGAAGACATCTACATGTCTCAACCTCCAGGCTTTGTCGCAAAAGGTCAGGAAAGTCTGGTGTGCAAGTTGCAAAAGTCCATATATGGACTGAAGCAAGCATCAGAAGTTGGAACATGCGTTTTGATCAGGCTATCCAGTCTTATAGATTTAAGCAGAACGTGGATGAACCATGTGTTTATAAAAGAAGCGATAAGACTGTAGTAGTTTTTCTAGTGCTTTACATAGACGATATCCTGCTCATTGGAAACGATGTTGGAACGTTGTCTACAGTGAAGGTGTGGTTATCCTTTCAATTTGACATAAAAGATCTGGGTGAAACGAGTTATGTTCTGGGGATCAAGGTAACTCGAGATTGCCAGAACAAGACTCTCTCGCTGTCACAGTCAGCCTACATAGATACTATATTTGTCAGATTCAATATGTATAACCCCAAGAAGGGACTAGTTCCATTCAGACATGGAATGAAATTGTCCAAGGATCAGGGTCCTAAGACTCCTGAGGAGAGGGCAGAGATGCAGAAGATTGGGTATACGGATCCTGAGTTAGTTTACTCTTCACAGGAACTGACGTCGATTGGGTATACGGATTCTGACTTTGCGTCAGATCCGGAATCCAGGAGATCGACGTCAGGGTTTGTGTTTTCATTAGGAGGATGAGCTGTCAGTTGGAGGAGCGTGAAGCAGGGATGCATCGCGGATTCGACGACAGAGGCTGAGTACGCTACAGCGTGCAAAGCAGCTAAGGAGGCGGTGTGGCTCAACAAGTTCCTCACGTACTTAGGATGTGTACCGGGAGCTCAAGATCCTATTGTCCTTTACTGTGACAATAGTGGAGCGGTAGCACAATCCAAGGAGCCAAGATATCACCAGAAGAGCAAGCATATCGAGCGGAAATACTACATTATCCAGGACTTGCAGAAGCGAGGGGAGGTTGCAGTGACTCAGGTGGCGTCTGTAGATAACATGTCAGACCCTTTCACAAAGACGTTATCGACCAAGGCTTTTGAGAAGCACGTGGATGCCATGGGAGTTAAGACTGTTGTTCCCTGCTAGGCCAAGTGGGAGATTATTGTAGCTCGTGTGTCCTTAGCGTGGAATTTCTGTATTAACATTAATAAAGATGGCTTTGGTTATTGCTTTAATTAGAATACTACTCTGGTGTATGATAATACTCATATAATAAAAGGACCCTAGGGAACACAGTAGGCCACTGAGGCGTATGGTGGATCCATGCTTGGGAGACCCAGTGGACCAGTTCTGTGTAGACCTAGAACTAGTTCACAGCTTAGGTGATGTCGGTCGCTTCACCGAGAACAAGTTGTTGGCAGGTAGAGGATGTGGTGAAGTCTTCACCACGGGAACATGGGATTCCCATTCACCTGACCAAGCACAATGATCATGTTGAACAGGAACCAAGACGGTGAACAGTTCAGTGATTCAAACACTGGTGCATAAATCGTCTTACTACTATAGATAATCTGTCCTTAACCCTGAGGGACCATATACACTGGGCCAACCAGTTGTGTGGTGCTTTGATGTGCCAACGTGTGCGGACCTTCCATAGTCCAATACCACGGTACGTTGGGTTACCCAACTGGCGCCTGAGTGACATGTAATCCCTACAGGTTATCCGACGTCCAGTGTTGGATGGGTGCGTTTTGATGAGTCAATCTGTCCACACAGTTAACCCAGGCCTGATGGTTGTCAGTATGACTGACGATGTTCCGGATGCTAGGCATAGCACCGGAGGTGTGTGGTGTTATAGATGACAAGTCATCAAACCCTAGTCAGATGATCGATCGGGATCTAACGGTGCTCCCCACCGCCCGAGTCGAATCATAGCACCAGTAATAGAAGGGACTAAGGATTATCAGAGTATAGTAGAGAACAGGGTTACGAGGGAGTAACATAAGTTTGGAATCACTAGAGTTCAACTCGCGTCGCACTCTGGGTAGCTACGCGGGTTAATCGGATTAGGGCTGATTAACGAAACTTTCGGTGTGTCACCGGAACAGTTAATCAGGGATCCTGTTGGAGCTAGAGATCCCGAACCCTGAAGGTTCCTCCATGTCGTTGCGTATAGGAATTTTTCCCCGACCTACATGGATACGTTGGATGCGAAGTAGCGCGATGGAGCGCAAGCCCGGAGCCTAAGAACCTAATTCACATGTGTTACGAGCTGTAGGGGTATTTTGGTAAATACTAAAATATGGCTCAGAACACATTGAATATGGATCTTAGAATGAGCGGAATAATTTCAGGAGCTCACAGGCGCTGACGGAACTCGATTCCGAGTAACGCACCTCACTCAGTCTCTCTTTCTGTTTTCCACTTTTCGTGAAGGGCGTTTTCGTCCAGGCTTCACGATAGACACTTGGAATCCCTAAAAACCGCCCCCCCCCCCCCCCCCTCTATCCTAATCACTCTAGGGCCGGCCCTAGGCTCCTTGAAGCCATGGGAGACCGGCCCTATAAGTAGAATAGGGAGAGGGAGGGCCGGCCCTATGGTCTCCCTCTCCTCCAAAAATCCGAACCCCCTCCAAGCCTCCTCCTTTGTGGTTTCGGCCAAGGAAAATAGAGGAAGAAGAAGGGAGAAGAAAGAGGAAGAAAGTAGAAGGAAGAAGAGAGAAAAAGAAGGAGGAAACCTCGCGGCTCGCCATCGTCTTCGCAACGGATTCCTCCGTCGGCTCATAATTTTTGCACTCAGAGACGGGATTTCAAGGATTCTTCAATTTGCAAAGGACAAGGTGCTATCCAACAGTTTCCTTTGCGATTCAAGTGCGGTTTTTCATCGTTCCGTCGTCTCCAGATCATAGATCCAAAAGGTATGATGATTCTAAACACCTAACTAGATGCATGCATGTCTTCCGTAGATCGTAGTATGCCTCTAGGTTGTCCACACATATGTTAAGATCATATAGATTTGATTATAGATTATTTTGTAGAATTAAAACATACACCGTATGATCTTAGGATCTTTCTTTTGCTTCCGCTGCGACTCTGATAAGCGGATCCAATTCTAACAGCAATTTCACATGTAACATTATTGGTTCCTCCTCTAATAACTCCGACCATCCTAATCCAATTATCAGACTAGGGTGGGGTTTTGATTCAATGATGTCTAGTGCATATTGTAGAATGTGGTTTTCCCATCACGTCGATCAGGTGACGACACGTGTTGCCCGGTTTGACCCGACGTGTTAATCTGGAAAGCCAAACTGATCGGGCTGGGGTCGATCGGCCCAACCCAACCCACGTGATGCACCCTCTGCGGAGGAATGCGCCTGAGAAGGAGATCAGAGAAGCCTGAACTCCAGGACCGGAACCAGGTCGGGAAAAGGTTGTGGACTGGGCCCAACTGTCTGAACCAATTTGAGCTCCGACCTGATCGGTGCCGGGGGGCCGCCCCTGGGCGAGAAAAGATCGGAGGGCACCAGTAACTGCTGGAAGATCCGCCAGGCTGTAGGAGGCCGATAATACCTTGCCCGTTCGCATCGTAGGTCATCCATGACTTGTCAGGGACTCACGATCAACAGAAGCATAGAAGGAAAGATATGAAGGGCGTCCCATCGGAAGGGATCTGCCATAACTGTCCGAGATTCTCGGAGGAGATTCCACGAGCATTACGCACACGTATGAGAAGGAGGTATAAAACAATCCCTCCCCTTGAGCAGCAGGTAAGCAATCTCTCACTCCCGAACCCACTACCATGCTTGCGTTTGCTCCCTTCCCTGACTTGAGTGTCAGAAGGGCCTTAGCTCGGAGGTGAGCCTGGCGTGCATCACAGCAACACAATGGCTGACAACCCAAAAAGTGGATCGTACTCGAGTTGATTGTGTTCGACTGTAATGCGTGCCGCTGGACCCACCGACCGAGCCAACAGGCTGGAGGAGATTTGAACTCTCTGATTTATATAAGTAACGGTTTTTTACAAATCAACCCCTATAATTTTCTATATTACTTATAAATCCCTATAAAAGTGATATTTAAAAATAAACCCCTCAATTTATTCAAATATTACATATTGACTCCAGCAATTAGCTGACATGCAAAACGAGAGAGTATTTTTTATTTTTCTTTTGAGAGAATATTTTCGATTTCATCCTTTATATTTTTACCTAAACTTTGTAAATGCCCCTCAGAATTCTTTGGATTAGGTCCAAGTTAGATTCGGGTTATGTCTGTGTTTGATTTGGGTTTAAATCCATGTTCAATATAGATAGATCAATTTAAGTAATTAAAACCATGAGTAAATCAGTTATTTTTTCTTTAGATTAATGAAATAACTATCGAATAAAGGACTATTTTGAAAATATTTGTTCATTCTGGATGCCCACCTGACTGAAGGGGTTGATATAAATAGTGGATTATTTAAGGGGCTTATATATAAATATTGACTTTACATGAGTTAATACGTAAATCGATAAGATGGCAGGGTCCGATTTGTAAAAAACCTTATAAGCAAGGGAAATTTTATTCATACCCCAAAAATCTATAACTAGCCCCTATCTCCCATCAGTTTCACAGTAACATATACAAAAATTTAAAATAGCATTTATACCCTTATCTTATACCGCACATCCAAATAAAACCTAAAACATAACATTTTTGGCATCGACTGCCTCCTTCCATCACCCATCCGGGGATGGAGACAAGACGGATAGCGGAGCTGTCATCTACGGAGCAGGAGGATGCCCTGTCCCTTGTAGGGCCCCCAAGCCTCAGGATACGTGGACGCCGCTCAAGAAACCAAAGCCGCCGCGCAAGGAGGAGCACCTCTCGCTGCCGTTGTGAATAGTGGGACCACCTCCGGCGGCGACCGAGAACCACTTACCGGAAAGAGCCGCTCGATGGCTGCCCAGCAGCTGCGGTGTGGGGACCGAAGATCGATAGGACATCCATCATCCTTTCCAGACTCTCTCTCTCTCTCTCTCTCTCTCTCTCTCTCTCTCTCTCTCTCTCTCTCTCTCTCTCTTCCCTACCTTCTTTAGTGTTACATACTTCATGGTTTGCTTCAAAGGCTCTGATTGGTTCTTGTATTCTTGTAGAAGAATCTGAATTGTATGCTGAAAACCAGAAATTATCTGAGATCCAGATGACTGGTAGTTTGTGATTTCACAAAACCGAAGATTTTGATCTCTTGGTTTTTTGTCGGGGCGATGATGACACCTCAAGCTAGAGCCATTGGAATGCCTCTGATGAACCTTGTTAACTTAAAAGCAATCCCAATTCTACAACGACTGTATTTGCAAGAGATATTACAGCCAAGATTCCCCCAATCGGATTCCTCCAAACGAGATCTAACCCCTCTAGCAATGGGGAAAGAAAAGAGACATCTCTCTCTCATGGGGGCATGATCAAGATGGGGCGGGCCATTTAACTGGGGTGTATTCAAGTTGGGATATCAGAGGAAGGGTATTTTTGGGATAAAATTGGGGTATGATCTTCAAGTTTGTTGGAAATGGGGGCTAATTACAGGTTTTTGGGGTATGAATAAAATTTCCCTATATGCAAACACTCGGTCAGAATCCATGTTACCGTTGACGATCCCAAATCACTGGATATAAAATCCTTTCAAACCAATTAAAGAAACAAACCCAGCAGCTAGCAAAGCACCCTCCCATCCCCTTCCAGACTCCCCCACCTCGCCGCCGGGCCGGCATGAACGCCACCGATGAATGCTGGGCCGTCGGCCCCAGCAGGATCGGCTGCGGCTTCACCTACTGCATCGCCTTCTTCGTCGGCCACGTCCTCCTCATGACCACCGTGTCCCTCGCCTCCCACCTCCGCACCCGGCCCGCCGTGCAGGGGGGTCCGCGGGGACGCCGGGCTCGACGAGGCCACCCTGATGAGATGCCCCAGTGCCCTGTACTCGAAGTCCGGGTTCCGGGACCGGGGCACCACCGCGTCCTGCTGCTGCGTCTGCCTCGCCGACTACCGCGACACCGACGTGCTCCGCCTCCTCCCCGACTGCGGCCACCTGTTCCACCTCGACTGCGTCGACCCGTGGCTGCGGCTGCACCCCTCGTGCCCCGTCTGCCGCACCTCGCCGCTGCCGTCCCCCCGCCCGGCGCCTCGCGCAACGTGGGGGGGGGGGCCCACTAATTCGGTCATGAGCGTTGTATCTGGAGAGAGGAGGTGAGGGGGTGGGTGGGTTTCAAAGGTTTGATCTGTGAATAGCAAAAGAAAAGAGGAAGAAAAATGAAAATCCGAGGCAGGGTCATTCTAACTTAAGGCCAGGTTGCGGCTGGAGTCCTCCCGATAAAAATGTCATTTTTTTTCCCTGTGGCAAGTTATATACGTGAGCAAGACCCGACGTGCTATCATATATGTGGGCATTGATCCAATAGCAAAAAGAGTAACAATCTTTGAAAAAATTTACTAGCTCTTTAGTCTTTCCCTACAATAATTCACTGTAGCAAAAAAAAATTTCACTATAGTAAAAGAGTAGCAATTTGGTCAGATTGAGTAACAATTTGTGTAAATTACTACTCTTTTGCTATGGTGAAATCACTGTATCATTTTTATATTTTTTATATTTAGAATCCTTATCAGGGAAAAAAATTTGCTACCGTGAAATCATTGTCGCAAAAGAGTAACAATCTTTGCAGATTGAGTAATAATCTTTATAGAGTAACAATTTGTGCAGATTGTTACTCTTTTGCTATAATGAAATTACTGTAGCAATATATTTTACTGTGGAATCATATCCAAAAAAAATTGGTACAGTTAAAATCATTGTTGCAAATCCGCGGGTTGGAGTTATGTAACGGGAAGGATGGAGTGGCATACACTAAGGGTTAATTTGGTCATTAAAAAGGGTTAATATTCATGTGTGGGACTTGCTCTAGCTAGATCCTTTTCGGGAAGGACATGTTACAACACCATCTTTTTTGTTATCCTTAACCTTAAAGTGATCTCTTGTCAGGGACCTCTCATTAAGTCCCCCTCTTTTTAAACCCCTACCAATAAACCATAGCAATTTCACTTGTAACACTACTGGTTCCTCCTCTAATATCTCCGACCATCCTAGTCTAATTATCATACTTGGGTGGGGGTTTGATTCAATGATGTCTAGTGGATGTTGTAGAAGGGTTTTCCCGTCACGCCGATCAGGTGACGACACATGTCGCCCGGTTCGACCCGACATGTTGATACAGAAAGCCAGACCGGTCGGGCTGAGGTCGATCGGCCCAACTTGGTCCACGTGATGCACCCTCTGCGGAGGACTGCGCTTGAGAAGGAGGTCAGAGAAGCCTGAACTCCGGGACCGGAACCAGTTCGAGAAATGGTCGGGCAAGTCGTGGACTGGGCCCGACAATCCGGACCCACTTGAGTCCCGACCTGATCGGCGCCTAGGGGCCGCCCCTGGGCGAGGAAAGATCGGAGGGCACCTGTTAACAGCTGGAAGATCCGCTAGGCTGGAGGAGGCCTATAATATCTCCCTTGTTCGCATCGTTGGTCGTCCATAACTTATCAGGGACCCACTATCAACGGGAGCATAGAAGGAAAGATATGAAGGGCGTTCGATCAAAAGGGATCTGCCATTACCGTCCGAGATTCTTGGAGGAGATTCTGCAAGTGTTACGCACACGTATGAGACGGAGGTATAAAAACAAAAGCAATCTCTTGCTCCCGAAGCCACTACCACGCTTGCGTTTGCTCCCTTCCCTGACTTGACCGTCGGAGGGGCCTTGGCTCGGAGGTGAGTCTCGGTCTTCTTACAGGTACCGCGGGAAGAAGGTGGAGGCGAGCTACTCCATCTGACGATCAGATGAGGCCGAAGTGATCTCTTGTCAGGGACCTCTCATTAAGTCCTCCTCTTTTTAAACCCCTACCAATAAACCATAGCAATTTCACATGTAACACTACTGGTTCCTCCTCTAATATCTCCGACCATCCTAGTCTAATTATCATACTTGGGTGGGGGTTTGATTCAATGATGTCTAGTGGATGTTGTAGAAGGGTTTTCCCGTCACGCCGATCAGGTGACGACACATGTCGCCCGGTTCAACCCGACATGTTGATACAGAAAGCCAGACCGGTCGAGCTGAGGTCGATCGGCCCAACTTGGTCCACGTGATGCAAACACGCGATCTAGTGTGACTGCGCTTGAGAAGGAGGTCAGAGAAGCCTGAACTCCGGGACCAGAACCAGTTCGAGAAATGGTCGGGCAAGTCGTGGACTGGGCCCGACAGTCCGGACCCACTTGAGTCCCGACCTGATCGGTGCCTAGGGGGCCGCCCCTGGGCGAGGAAAGATCGGAGGGGCACCTGTTAACAGCTGGAAGATCCGCTAGGCTGGAGGAGGCCTATAATATCTCCCTTGTTCGCATCGTTGGTCGTCCATAACTTGTCAGGGACCCCACTATCAACGGGAGCATAGAAGGAAAGATATGAAGGGCGTTCGATCAAAAGGGATCCGCCATTACCGTCCGAGATTCTTGGAGGAGATTCTGCAAGTGTTACGCACAGGTATGAGACGGAGGTATAAAAACAAAAGCAATCTCTTGCCCCCCGAAGCCACTACCACGCTTGCGTTTGCTCCCCTTCCCTGACTTGACCGTCGGAGGGGCCTTGGCTCGGAGGTGAGTCTCGGTCTTCTTACAGGTACCGCGGGAAGGAGGTGGAGGCGAGCTACTCCATCTGACGATCAGATGAGGCCGAAGTGATCTCTTGTCAGGGACTCTCTCATTAAGTCCCCCTCTTTTTAAACCCCTACCAATAAACCATAGCAATTTCACATGTAACACTACTGGTTCCTCCTCTAATATCTCCGACCATCCTAGTCTAATTATCATACTTGGGTGGGGGTTTGATTCAATGATGTCTAGTGGATGTTGTAGAAGGTTTTCCCGTCACGCCGATCAGGGTGACGACACATGTTGCCCGGTTCGACCCGACATGTTGATACAGAAAGCCAGACCGGTCGGGCTGAGGTCGATCGGCCCAACTTGGTCCACGTGATGCACCCTCTGCGGAGGACTGCACTTGAGAAGGAGGTCAGAGAAGCCTGAACTCCGGGACCGGAACCAGTTCGAGAAATGGTCGGGCAAGTCGTGACTGGGCCCGACAGTCCGGACCCACTTGAGTCCCGACCTGATCGGCGCCTAGGGGCCACCCCTGGGCGAGGAAAGATCGGAGGGCACCTGTTAACAGCTGGAAGATCCGCTAGGCTGGAGGAGGCCTATAATATCTCCCTTGTTCGCATCGTTGGTCGTCCATAACTGTCAGGGACCCACTATCAACGGGAGCATAGAAGGAAAGATATGAAGGGCGTTCGATCAAAAGGGATCTGCCATTACCGTCCGAGATTCTTGGAGGAGATTCTGCAAGTGTTACACACACGTATGAGACGGAGGTATAAAAAACAAAAGCAATCTCTTGCTCCCGAAGCCACTACCACGCTTGCGTTTGCTCCCTTCCCTGACTTGACCATCGGAGGGGCCTTGGCTCGGAGGTGAGTCTCGGTCTTCTTACAGGTACCGCGGGAAGGAAGTGCAAGCGAGCTACTCCATCTGACGATCAGATGAGGCCGAAGGGAAATCCTACCCCCCCCCCCCCCCCCCCCCCCCCCCCAACATTCTTTACCTTGGCTCGGAGTTGAGCCTTGGTCTTCTTGCAGATATAGCGGGAAAGAGGTGGAGGCGAGCTGCTCCATCTGACAATCAGGTGTGGCCAAAGGGAAATCCCCCAACAGATGCATCAGCAGACGCAGCTGAACCAGTCCGTACATGAAATTAGCGAGTATGGGTCTAGGTTAAACCGGTTCAGGTCGTAAACGGGTCGACACGACTAACCCGATTAGTTTATGAGTTATTTTTGTTGATGAGTTATTTTTGTTAATGGCAAACTCGTAATTATCGCAAACAAATGTAACATGCTATATAGATAGCAAATATATAGTATTTGGATCGAACTCTCGAGCTGGGCTCTCGAGCTTCCTCTCAGTTCTGGTCGTGCTTCGGGATTAAGGTTGCGGCTGGAGCCTGGTTCATGGTTTGTTCGGGTCGGGCCAGGTTCGAACAATGGACTTTAAGTTAAGGGATAATGTGTGATAAGTCCCTCTAACAGATTGAATTTAGTGATAAAGACAGCCAACATTGCTAGTTAGCATTGAGTCCTTCCGATAGAAAATTGTAATTTTTATCCCTGCGGCAAGTTATACACGTGAGCAAGACCCTACGTGCTATTGTATATGTGGGCATTGATCCTATAGCAAAAAGAGTAACAATCTTTGAAAAAATTTACTCCTTACTCTTTCACAATGAAATCACTGTAGTAATTTTTTTTGTGAAATCATGTAATTTTTTTTTACTATAGTGAAATTATTATAGCAAAAGAGTAACAATTTGGTCAGATTGAGTAACAATTTGTGTATATTGCTACTCTTTCGCTACAGTGAAATCACTGTATCATTTTTATATTTTTTATTTTTAGAATCCTTGTCAGGGAAATAATTTTGCTACCGTGAAATCCCTGTCGCAAAAGAGTAACAATCTTTGCAGATTGAGTAATAATCTTTATAGAGTAAAAATTTGTGCAGATTGTTACTCTTTTGCTACTTTGAAATTACTGTAGCAATATATTTTACTGTGGAATCATATTAAAAAAAAATTGATATAGTAAAATCATTGTTGCAAATCCACGGGTTGGAGTCCTGTAACGAGAAGGACGGAGTGGCATGCACTAAGGGGTAATTTGGTCATTAAAAATGGCTAATATTCATGTGTGGGACTTGCTCTAGCTGGATCCTTTTCGGGAGGGACCTGTTACAACACTTTCTTTTTTGTTATACAAATCCTTAAAGCGATCTCTTATCAGGGACCTCTCATTAAGTTCCCCTCTTTTTAAACACCTACCAATAAACCATAGCAATTTCACATGTAACACTATTGGTTCCTCCTCTAATACCTCCGACCATCCTTGTCCAATTATCATACTTACGTGGGGTTTTGATTCAATGATGTCTAGTGTATGATGTAGAATGTGGTTTTCCCATAACGCCGATCAGGTGACAACACGTGTTGCCCGGTTCGACTCAGCGTGTTAATCTGGAAAGCAGATCGATCGGGCTGGGGTCGATCGGCCCAACCCAGCCCACGTGATGCACCCTCTGTGGAGGACTGCGCCTGAGAAGGAGATCAGAGGGCACCAGTAACGGCTGGAAGATCCGCCAGGCTGGAGGAGGCTGATAATATCTCACCCGTTCGTGTCGTAGGTCGTCCAGGACTTGTCAGGGACTCACGATCAAAGGGAGCATAGAAGGAAAGATATGAAGGGCGTCCGATCGGAAGGAATCCGCCATAACCGTCCGGGATTCTCGGAGGAGATTCTGCGAGCATTACGCACACGTATGAGAAGGAGGTATAAAACAAGCCCACCCCTTGAGCGGCAGGTAAGCAATCTCTCGCTCCCGAACCCTCTACCACTCTTGCGTTTGCTCCCTTCACTGACTTGAGTGTCGAAAGGGCCTTGGCTCGGAGGTGAGCCTGGCGTGCATCACAGCCGCACAATGGCTGGCGACCCAAAAAGTGGATCGTACTCGAGTTGATTGTGTTTGACTGTAATGCGTGTCGCTGGACCCACCGACCGGGCCAACGGGCTAGAGGAGATTTGAACTCTCTGATTTATATAAGTAACGGTTTTTTACAAATCAACCCCTATCATTTTATATATTACTTATAAATCCCTATAAAAGTGATATTTAAATATAAACCCCTTAATTATTCAAATATTACATATTGACTCCAGCAGTTAGCTGAGATGCAAAACGAGAGAATATTTTTTATTTTTCTTTGGAGAGAATATTTTCGATTTCATCCTTTATATTTTTACCTAAACTTTGTAAATGCCCCTTAGAATTCTTTGGATAGGGTCCAAGTTAGATTCGGGTTATGCCTGCGTTTGCTTTGGGTTTAAGTCCATGTTCAATAAAGATAGATCAATTTAAGTAATTAAAACCATGAGTAAATCAGTTATTTTTTCTTTAGATTAATGAAATAACTGTCGAATGAAGTAATATTTTGAAAATATATCTTCATTCTGGATGCCACCTAATTGAAGGGTTTGATATAAACAGTGGATTATTTAAGGGGCTTATATATAAATATTGACTTTACATGAGTTAATACCTAAATAGATAAGATTACAGGGTCCGATTTGTAAAAAACCTTATAAGCAAGGGAAATTTTATTCATACCCCAAAAATCTGTAACTAGCCCCCGTCTCCCATCAGTTTCACAGTAACTTATACAACAAATTTAAAATAGCATTTATACCCTTATCTTATACCCCACATCCAACTAAAACCTAAAACATAACATTTTCGGCATCGACTGCCTCCTTCCATCACCCATCCGGGGACAGAGACAAGATGGACGGCGGAGCTGCCATCTATGGAGCAGGAGGATGCCATGTCCCTTGTAGGGGCAGTGAGGGTGCCGGCCCCAAGCCTCAGGATACGTGGACGTCGCTCGAGAAACCAAAGCCGCCGCGCAAGGAGGAGCACCTCTCGCTACCGTTGTGAATAGTGGGACCACCGGCGGCGGCGGCCGAGAACCACTTACCGAAAAGAGCCGCTCGGTGGCTGCCCAGCAGCTGCGGTGCGGGGACCGGAGATCGGTAGGACAGCCGTCATCCTTTCCAGACTCCTCTCTCTCTCTCTCTCTCTCTCTCTCTCTCTCTCTCTCTCTCTCTCTCTCTCTCTCTCTCTCTCTCTCTCTCTCTCTCTCTCTCTCTCTCTCTCTCTCTCTCTCTCCCCTACCTTCTTTAGTGTTACATACTTCATGGTTTGCTTCAAAGGCTCTGATTGGTTCTTGTATTCTTGTAGAAGAATCTGAATTGTATGCTAAAAACCAGAAATTATCTGAGATCCAGATGACTGGTAGTTTGTGATTTTACAAAACCGAAGATTTCGATCTCTTGGTTTTTTGTCGGGGCGATGATGACACCTCAAGCTAGAGCCATTGGAATGCCTCTGATGAACCTTGTTAACCTGAAAGCAATCACAATTCTACAACGACTGTATTTGGAGGAGATATTATAGTCAAGATTCCCCCGATCGGATTCCTCCAAACGAGATCTAACCCCTCTAGCAATGGAGAAAGAAGAGAGACATCTCTCTCTCATGGGGGTATGATCAAGATGGGGCGGGCCATTTAACTAGGGTGTATTCATGGTGGGATATAAGAGGAAGGGTATTTTTGGGATAAAATTGGGGTATGATCAAAGAAAACGGGTTGTCTTCAAGTTTGTTGGAAATGGGGGCTAATTACAGATCAAAGAAAATCTGTAATTAGCCCCCATTTCCAACAAACTTGAACATACCCCATTTTTTTTTTCATACCCCATTCCTGTCCCAAAAATACCCTTACCCCTTACACCCCACCATCAATACAGCCCAGTTAAATAGCCCGCCCCAACTTGATTATACCCCAAACAAACACATACCCCCTTAAATATACCCCAATTATATGCACTCTTGAATACACCCCACTTTTAAATAAACCCCATGCTGTGTTGGCTGGTACTTGAAGTCTTGAAGGCACAGGTAGGGCTGCAACTAGGGCTGGCAATTTCGAACCCGACACAAAGTTAACGGGTCTGGGTCAATGCTAAACGGGTTCGGGTCGTAAACGGGTCGACACGATAGACCCATTTAATAAACGGGTCGGGTCCGGGTTTAGGGTCTGGACATGGTAGACCCGGGAAACCCCGTTTAGTATTCAACGGGTCGTGTCGGATTGGGTCGGGTCGGGTCTACCAGCAATCTGATACTATAATATATAATACCAGCGGGTCTTTCGGGTCAGGTCGGGTCGAGTCGGATTGGGTCGGATCGGGTCAACTAAATAGATCCGGGTGGTAAACGGGTCTTACCGAGTCTAATCGTGTCTACCCATTTATTAGGGGTGTGTGCAGGATCCAAACCAAACTGACCAAACCAACCGAACCAAACCAAACCGACCTAATTTGATCAGTTTCGACACACTCAAAGGATCGGATTGGATCAGGATTTCTCAAAACCGATATGATTGGATCGGTTATCGGATTTATCAATTAAAAACCGACCTAAACCGAACCGGACCCCGGTTTATAATTTACTAATTTAGTGGTAACTGTTGTGAACTTTTGTTTAATTGTTAAACCTGTACTTTGTAGTTTTTAATATTTGATGGATATGAATATTATGGACATAATGGTATTGTTGTTGATAACTTGGTATTTTGGTAAGTAATGTAGTATCATTTTATAATTTTTAAAATAATCATTTTAAACTTGAAACTATATCAAAATAAAAAAAAAATAGTAAGCATATAAGCCAAAGCCCAAACCGACCATCCAATCCAATCCAAACCGACTTTAATTGGATTGGATTCCAGTCTCAATCGGTTTGGATCGGATTGCAAATTCTCAAAACCGACCTAGGTTGGATCGGTTTGGGTTTTGCCTAATTAGATCGGTTTCGAACCGATGCACACCCCTACCGTTTATTAACGGGTCGGGTACGGGTTTAGGATCTAGACGCGATTAGTTAAACGGGTCGGGTCCGGGTCTAGGGGTTTTGGACACGACATGAAACTAGACACGACACGAACCCGACATGACACGACCCATTGCCACCCCTAGCTGCTACTTGGGCGGGCCAACCCGAACCCAACCCAACTTTGGGTGGGTTAACCCGAACCCACCCCGCACAACCCGGCGAACCCGACGGGTTGGGCTTGGGCTAAGTTTAAACAAACCTTGGGTTACGTTGGGGGTACAAAAGTCGCTGAGTAAGGGCTTTGGGGTAAAAAAAAAAGACACCGGCTAATTACAGATTTTTGGGGTATGAATAAAATTCCTCTAAAATTTCCCTATAAGCAAACACTCGGTCAGAATCCATGTTACCGTTGACAATCCCAAATCACTGGATATAAAATCCTTTCAAACCAATTAAAGAAACAAACCCAGCAGCTAGCAAAGCACCCTCCCATCCCCTTCCAGTTCCAGACTGCCCCACCTCGCCGCCGGGACGGCATGAACGCCACCGATGAATGCTGGGCCGTCGGCCCCAGTAGGATCGGCTGCGGCTTCACCTACTGCATCGCCTTCTTCGTCGGCCACGTCCTCCTCATGACCACCATGTCCCTCGCCTCCCACCTCCGCACCCGGCCCGCCGTGCAGGGCGCCCGCGGGGACGCCGGGCTCGACGAGGCCACCCTGATGAGATGCCCCAGTGCCCTGTACTCGAAGTCCCGGTTCCGCGACCGGGGCACCACCGCCTCCTGCTGCTGCGTCTGCCTCGCCGACTACCGCGACACCGACGTGCTCCGCCTCCTCCCCGACTGCGGCCACCTGTTCCACCTCGACTGCGTCGACCCGTGGCTGCGGCTGCACCCCTCGTGCCCCGTCTGCCGCACCTCGCCGCTGCCGTCACCCCGCCCGGCGCCTCTCGCAACGTGGGGGGGCCCACTAATTCGGTCATGAGCATTGTATCTGGAGAGAGGAGGTGAGGGGGTGGGTGGGTTTCAAAGGTTTGATCTGTGAATAGCAAAAGCAAAGCAAAGAGGAAGAAAATGAAAATCCGAGAGAGGATCATTCTATCTTTGAATCTCTATATATTTATTTATCTTTAAATCTCTAATTATACAGATTTATAGGATAAAATAAAAAAATAGAGATCGGCGGGATTCCCAAAACCTTTCGGACAATGGGCTCACTTCGAGCTTGGACTAATTCCTCATTTCGTGCTTGGACTAATTCCTCCGGGAGTGAAGCTAGAGGAGGAAGAGTTGAACCAGTAATTAACCTTCTCACCTAAGCATCAATTGCTTTGCTCTTCTATCCCCGGGTGGGCTGACTTATAGCAATTGAAGTACCAATGACAGATGGTGCCATGTCAACCCCATCTTAAAACGGGACGTCGACACATGATCACTGAGCAGATGACGAACTCCATGTTCCCTGAAAAGATGCCGGCACATTCTCTCTGCACGTATCTGATCCTTGTCTTGAATTAATTACATACAAGCAAAAAATCCATGAGACGCACGAGGAGCTAGATCTATTAGAAGCAATGATAAAGCCCACACATCATATATATACAATTATGTCATAGAAGCCATGGATCACAGTTGGCGTATGTAAATTGAGCCAACGTCTTGTTGAGGATCCAGCCAAGACCCTCTCCTTTCCGGAATGGAAAAATAGACCGTTCGAATGCAGAAATAGGTGAATAAACAAACGATTACAACAATCGCAAAAGCAATCCACCAACGATAGCCTATGAACAAGATACCGAAGGAAAGATGATGCAAACCAAAACAAAGACAAACAAGCATAGAGAGAGACATACCGATTTACTAAGATTCGACAATATGTCTACGCCTTCTCACAACATCCACTGATTCCACTATCTTCAAGATTCAAGAGCAAATCACTCGATTACAAGAGTTTTTCTTTCCTCTCTCTCTCTCTCTCTCTCTCTCTCTCTCTCTCTCTCTCTCTCTCTCTCTCTCTCTTGCGCGTGTGCATGCGCGTGCACGCACACACACACACACACAAACCCCTTGAGATACAACCCTATCCAAATAGCTCTCTCCCAGTTCTAAGGTCTCTCAACCTTACCCCCAAAGAAACCCTAAGACCCCCTTTTATAGGAGCCCCAAAAGAATCAGATCTGGGAATAGTCGATGTTAGAAACCTGTCGACGTCATGCTCACGTGACAAGATCCATGGACGATTCCTCTGCCTGCGGTGGTGGTGTCGTCTGGGACGTTGTGACCGACCTAGAGGAGTAGCAATAGTGGCACCTATAACAGATCCACTCTCAGGGAATCCTCTGGCATGACCCATTCGACACAGCGATGCCAGGGGTGGCATTCCGGCTGTCCCACAATGGAGATGGGAGGCCAACGGGAATTTCCTCTTTCACGGCGGCATGATAGCCTTGGGCTCAAAAACCTGGGCTGGGATCTATAGCAGTGGGTAGTGCGACGATTCGTGGACGATCGCGAGTTTGACAACAAGTCCGAGTGGGAGACCGCAAAAGCTGCGATCCGACAACTCTACTTGCCATATTTGAAGGTCAGTTGGGGGATCCACATTGTTCAAGCGGTCAAGTTTCTCGCTCAGAAGGCAGATCGCAATGGGAATTGCCTCGTCGATCAATCCTCCTCCTTCCTCCTCGCTTTCTATTGCGTGCCCTTGGAGAAAGAAGGGGGTCGAAGTTGCTACCTCGTAGGAGAAGGAAGGGGGGAGGGGGGAGAGGGCTTTGTGCGGGGAGAGAGGGAGAGAAGGGAAGGGGGGACAAAGGGGAAGAAGAAGAAACAGAGTAGGGAATAGGGATTTGGGGCTCGATTTACGAAGCAACCCCCTCCTCCTTCTCCTCCTCCTCCTCCTCCTCCTCCTCCTCCTCTCTCTCTCTCTCGATCTCTCTCTCTCTCTCTCTCTCTCTCTCTCTCTCTCTCTCTGCACGCGATGCATCACAGTCGTATGACATGCACCCTCTATCTCTCCTCCCAAGCAATCCAGGCCTCCAAATCTTGATCGACGATAAGATTTATCGCGTTCCTTTTTGTTGATGAGTTATTTTTGTTAATGGTAGACTCGTAATTATCACAAACAAACGTAACATGTTATATAGATAACAAATATATAGTATTTGGATCGAACTCTCGAGCTGGGCTCTCGAGCTTCCTCTCAGTTCAGGTCATGCTTCGGGCTTAAGGTTGCGACCGGAGCCTAGTCCATTGTGTGTTCGGGTCGGGCCAGGTTCGAACAATGGACTTTAACTTAAGGGATAATGTGTGATAAGTCTCTCTAACAGATCGAATGTAGTGATAAAGACAGCCAACATCGCTAGTTAGCATTGAGTCCTCTCGATAGAAAAATGTCACTTTTATCCCTGTGGCAAGTTATACACGTGAGCAAGACCCTACATGCTATTGTATTTGTGGGCATTTATCCAATAGCAAAAAGAGTAACAATCTTTGAAAATTTTTACTCTTTACTCTTTCGCTACAATGAAATCACTATAGCAATTTTTTATTTTTGTGAAATCATGTAATTTTTTTTACTACAGTGAAATCACTATAGCAAAAGAGTAACAATTTGGTCAGATTGAGTAATAATTTGTGTAAATTGCTACTCTTTTGCTACGGTGAAATTACTGTATCATTTTTATATTTTTTATTTTTAGAATCCTTGTCAGGGAAAAAATTTTGCTACCATGAAATCATTGTCGCAAAAGAGTAACAATCTTTGCAAATTGAGTAATAATCTTTATAGAGTAACAATTTGTGCAAATTCTTACTCTTTTGCTATAGTGAAATTACTGTAGCAATATATTTTACTGTGGAATCATATCCAAAAAAAATTGGTACAGTAAAATCATTGTTGCAAATCAGCGAGTTGGAGTTATGTAACGAGAAGGATGGAGTGGCATACACTAAGGGGTAATTTGGCCATTAAAAAGGGTTAATATTCATGTGTGGGACTTGCTCTAACTGGATCCTTTTCGGGAGGGACCTGTTACAACACCACCTTTTTTGTTATCCTTATCCTTAAAGTGATCTCTTATCAGGGACCTCTCATTAAGTCCCCCTCTTTTTAAACCCCCTACCAATAAACCATCGCAATTTCACATGTAACACTACTGGTTCCTCTTCTAATACCTCCGACCATCCTAGGCCAATTATCATACTTGGGTGGGGGTTTGATTCAATGATGTCTAGTGGATGTTGTAAAAGGGTTTTCTCGTCACGCCGATTAGGTGACGACACGTGTCGCCCGGTTCGACCCGACATGTTGATACGGAAAGCCAGACTGGTCGGGCTGGGGTCGATCGGCCCAACCTGGTCCACGTGATGCACCCTCTGCGGAGGACTGCACCTGAGAAGGAGGTCAGAGAAGCCTGAACTCCAAGACCGGAACCAGGTCGGGCAGGTCGTGGACTGGGTCCGACAGTCCGAACCCACTTGAGTCCCGACCTGATCGGCGCCGAGGGGCCGCCCCTGGGTGAGGAAAGATCGAAGGGCATCTGTAACTGCTGGAAGATCCGCTAGGCTGGAGGAGGCTTATAATATCTCCCCTGTTCGCATCGTAGGTCGTCTATAACTTGTCAGGGTCCCACGATCAACGGAAGCATAGAAGGAAAGATATGATGGGCGTTCGATCGGAAGGGATCCTCCATAACCGTCCGAGATTCTTGGAGGAGATTCTGCGAGCGTTACGCACACGTATGAGAAGGAGGTATAAAACAAAATCAATATCTCGCTCTCGAACCCACTACCACGCTTGGGTTTGATCCCTTCCCTGACTTGAGCGTCGGAGGCGCCTTGGCTCGGAGGTGAGTCTCGATCTTCTTATTGGTACCGCAGGAAGGAGGTGTAGGCGAGCTGCTCCATCTGACGATCGGGTGTGGCCGAAGGGAAATCCCCCACCACATTCTCTACCTTGGCTCAGAGGTGACTCCCGATCTTCTTGCAGGTACAGCGGGAAGGAGGTGGAGGAGAGCTGCTCCATCTGATGATCAGGTGTGGCCAAAGGAAAATCCCCCCACAGATGCAACAACAGATGCAGCTAAACTAGTCCGTACACGAAATTACCGAGTCTGGGTCAAGGTTAAACCGGTTCGGGTCGTAAACGGGTCGACACGACTAACCCGATTAGTACATGAGTCGGGTCTAAGTACTGTCTCCAACCCGTTTTACCCGTTTAAGACTTGTCCAGAATTTAATGGGTCATGTCGGGTTGGGTTGGGTCTACCTGGCATCCGATCACAGCATCACTTGGCTAGTTAGCCTGCTATCCAGGTTCAATGTGATTCACTGGTCTGCATTGGGTGCAACGGACGCTTATGATCAGGACACCCACGTATGGAGAGTTGCAGCGAAATATAAAAATAAAAAAAATTGGATATGTAAACGGGTCTATCCGTTTATAAACAAGTCGTGTACGAGTTTGAGGTCTAGACACGAATTAGTTAAACGGGTCGGGTCTTAGTTTAGGGGTTCTAGACTCGACCCGAAACTAGACACAATCTGAACACGACCCATTGTCAGCCCTACGGCCCCTACCTAAGAATGTAAATAGTACCATCTGGGACAATCTGATAGTAAGAACAATTAAGAAACTGGAGCACACGGTTTAATTTCGAACAACTCAAAATCAACCAGGATTGTCTGAATATTTAACAAAATATATTAAGTTTAACATATATTATAAATTATTTATAGTGATTGTATATCTAATATATATATATATATATATATATATATATATATATATATATATATATATATATATATATATATATTTATGTTGGGAAATCTCTGTTTCTTTTATTCATTTACCCCCCTATATTTAGGCATAATCGGAGGTTGGGATAGAGACGGGAAAATCTCCTATCCTATGAAGATAGGGGTCTCTATCCAGTGGGCATCCATATCCGATGCAACCACCGTTTCATAACACTCCCCCTTGGATGACCACCATTTATCAATGATTGCCTCATTAAAACCTTTGATGAAAAAACCCAGTAGAAAAAATCCTTTCAAAGGAAAAAGAGTACAATCTTAGTTCTTCAGGAACTATGGTGGGTGCGCATAATGCTGCCTCGTTAAAACCTTTGATGGAAAAAACCCTACCAAAGAAAAAAGAGTACAGCGCGCATAAATTTGCATCTTCAGGATGCCCTCCGCCTAATAATTACATTATCATTATTACATCTCTCCCTCTGATTATATCTCCTCCTGATTATATTAATTTGTTTGGTGATTGAGCCGTCGCAGTCCGATGCCATACACCATCTTCTAGAAAGTAGATTTGGACAGAGCTTTGGTGAAGAGATCCGCAAGATTGTTGCTTGATCGGACTTACTTGACTTCAATCTCTCTTTTCTTCTAAAGCTCGTGGGTGTAAAAAACCTTTGGTGAGATGTACTTTATCCGATCTCCCTTAATGATGCCAGCTTGAATTTGAGCAATACATGCAGTATTATCTTCGTGGAGAACTGTCGGCTCTTTGGTAACTGATGCCAATTAGCAACTGCTTCTGATGTGCTGCACAAGTGACCTCAACCATACGCATTCTCTACTTGCTTTATGTAGGGCTAAGATTTCAGCATGGTTTGATGATGTGGTCATAAGTGTTTGTTTGGTCGATCTCCAAAAAATAGATGCTTTGTTATTCAAAAATGCATATCATGTTTGGGATCGACCCTTATGGGGGTCAGAGAGAAAATCTGAATCTACATAACCAATCAAGTGAGAAATACCACAAGAATAAAACAATCACATATCAGTGGAGCCTCACAAATATCTAAATATTTGTTTTATTCCATTCCAATGCCTAAAAGTTGGTTCTGAACTGTATTTAGCCAATAGATTAACAGAAAAATATATATATGGTCTAGTACATTGAGCTAAATACAATAAAGTACCAATGGCACTTAAATACGATTTTTCAGAACCAAGAATAGTTTCATGTTCCTCTTTAGGTCTAAATGGATCTTTATGAATATTAAGAGGTCTAACTATCATGGGAGTGCTTAGTGGGTGACATTTATCTATATAAAATTTCTTTAACAAAATTTCAGTAAATAAAGATTGATGTACTAAAATCCCACTAGAGCTACGCTCGATCTGCAGGCCGAGGCAAAACATAGTATCACCAAGTTCTTTCATTTCAAACTCCCTTATTAGATAACCAGAAGTTTTCTTTAGCTCTTCAGGAGTCCCAATCAAGTTTATGTCATCCATATAAACTGCAATTATTGTAAATCTATTTTCTAATTTCTTTATGAAAACGCATGGGCATATGGGATCATTCATATAACCTTTCCTAGATAAGTATTCACTAAGACGATTGTCCCACATCCTTCCGGATTGCTTCAGGCCGTACAATGTTCGTCTTAGTTTTATCGAGTGCGCACTCTTTGATGTTGCTTCAAGCAACTTGAATCCTTCTGTGATTTTCATATAAATATCTGTGTCTAGGTTCCCGTATAGGTATGTTGTTATGACATCCATTAGTCTCATCTCTAGTTTTTCAGAAACTGTAAGACTAATGAGAAATCTAAACGTAACTATATCCATAATATGGGAATATGTCTTTTCATAATCTATCCCGGGTTTTTGTAGGAATCCCTGGGCTATAAGTCTTGCCTTATATCTAGCGATTTCATTATTTTTATTTTTTTTTCTTACAAATACCCATTTGAAACCTACAAGGTTTATATTATTTGGTGTTTGTACTATAGGTCCAAATACTCCACGTTTCTTGAGAGATTTAAGTTCAGCTTGAATAATTTCTCTCCATTTTGGCTAATCAGTTCTATGTCGATATTCATATATACTACATGGTTCATTATCTTCATCATCGCTCTTTGTTATTTCAGTAGCTACTTTGTATGCAAATATGTCATCGATGACTATTTTCTTTCGGTCCCAAATTTTATCCCTCATATGGAATATTGAGCTCTCATTATTTGGTACTGGTACCTTATCCATAATCTTTGTAGGGACCTCTTCAGGAGTTTGAGGGAAATTTGGCCGTTGGGAAATATTTTCTTCTGGAAAAATATGGTCTATAATCTCTTCTGGAGCATTATGACCAGGTTCTTCTGGAACCTCATCTTCTTCTGGAGTTTTAGGGTATGATTTCTCATTCAACTTTCTCTTCTGAGGAACTGAATCTTTGAAATCTATAGGTCTACCACGTTTCTGACGTACAATAGTTTCATTAGTGGGAGTTGGAATATTAATTCTTGCAGGTATATTCTTGGCCGGAACAAATGACTTAGTTACATTAGTTGCATCATTGAAGGCATCAGGTAATTGATTTGCAATATCTTGCAAATACAAAATCCTTTTTACTTCTACCTCGCATTGGGGGGATCTAGGATCTAGATGAGACATAGTGGAAGTATTCCACGATAATTAACGTCGTTCTTCGGGAACAGGTCGTTGCCTAGAAACTTCTTTATCTCTCCCTAACGGCGGGAAGACTGTCTTATCGAAATGACAATCTGCAAATCTAGCAGTAAATAGATCACCAGTTAAGGGTTCTAAAAATCTTATGATTGAAGGTGAGTCAAAACCTATATAAATCCTCAATCTACATTGGGGACCCATCTTAGTTCTATATGGAGGGGGAATAGGGACCTGCATAGCATATCCAAACTTTCTAAGATGAGATATATTGGGTTGAATACCTGACACAAGTTGTGCAGGAGAAAAATTATGGTATGAAGTAGGTCTGAGTCTAACAAGATTAGCAGTATACAAGATAGCATGCCCCCATGCAGAAATTAAAAGTCTGGATTGTAAGAGTAATGGTCTAGCTATTAACTGTAAGCGCTTGATAAAAGCTTCAACAAGACCATTCTGAGTATGAACATTGGGGACAGAATATTCAACGTCTATTCCTATGGATGTACAGAAGTCATTGAAGATTTTAGAAGAGAATTCAGCTGCATTATCCAATCGGATAGATTTGATTGGGTTATCAGGAAAACTAGCTCTGAGTTTGATTATTTGGGATAATAATCTAGCAAATGCTAAATTTTTAGTGGAGATGAGACTCACATATGACCATCTAGTAGATGCATCTATTAAGACCATAAAATATCTAAATGGACCACTAGGAGGGTGTATAGGATCACAGATATCACCTTAAACCCTCTACAGGAAGGTAGGTGATTATGTCTCTATTTTCATAAAAAAAGGTCTAGTGATTAACTTCCCTTGGGAACAAAGGTCACAAAAATAATTATTTGGAAAAGTTAGACTTCGATTGCTAAGAGAATGACCATAGGAATTATAAATGATCTTTCTAAGTATACCTGACCCAGATGACCTAATCTGTCATACCAAAGGACCAAATCTACAAGATTTGTGAACTTCTGGTTCAAGCGAGTGGCATAGGACTCCATAACCCCAATGTGGGTAAAGTATAACCCTAAAAATAGGGTTAAGCATTTTTCTAGTATGGAAATTTACTCTCTATTCTTAGATGTGATGCATAGGTATTCTAGATTGCCTTCATTTGTAGTTTTTAAATGATATCCATTTGCTCAGATGTCTTTAAAACTCAGTAAATTTCTTCTAGAATTTTCTGAGTATAGAGCATCCTTAATTAGCAAATAAGTACCATTAGGTAAAAGAATATGGGCTCTTCCGGACCCTGTAACTATATCAGTAGGGTCAGCCACTGTAGTAATCATACGTGAATTATATTCAAGATTTATAAAGAAATTTCTGTGTTTCAGTATGGTATGTGTTGTTGCACTATCTATCAGGCAAATCTCTTTACAGTTGGTCATCGTTCCTAAATGATAAGTTATATGAGTCAATAATTATCAAAAGAGAATTATCAATGATAAAACTTACTAACATAATTTCTAACTATATTCACTAGAAAGATAATATAAATTGATAATATCCAACAAAATATAAAAGCTACTCAGCAATGTCTGATGGAATAAAAACTACTGTGCAATGTCTGACAGGAAATAAAAACTACTGAGCAATGTTTGACAGGAAATAAAAACTACTTAGCAATGTCTGACAGAATATAAAAAAAAAAACTAAATCTTCAGAGATCCCAAGGTTCAGGGATCTAATATGCCATCGTCTAAAAAGAAAACTTGCACGACAGTTTCTAGACCAATGTCCTTCTTAGGACCCTAATTATCATCTCTTCCAAGATGATTTTGGTGTCCACCTCTTCCAGGGTGGTTTCTACCTCTTCTAGGATAGTTATTGCGTCCTCCTCTGCCGTGTCTTCCACCTCTCCTTCCTCTGCCTCTACCTCTGCCTCGATAGAAATCATTGGTGTTTGCTTTTGGCAATACCAATGATCCAGTGGGTCTAGAATTAAGATTTTTTATTAGTAGGGTATTATGTTTTTCAGCGATCAGGAGAACTTTTTATAAGTTCTGAGTACTTCTGGTACTTCATCCCCCTGTATTATTGTTGTAGAGTGATATTATTTGAGTGGAATGTAGAGAGTGTTGTCGATTCGCTCTTTGATGTAGGCAAAGTGATCATCTTCTGGTAATCGTAGCGTTTCTTGAGTGCCTTCCAGATATCTGCAGGATCTTCTATGCTCATATATTCATTAATTACTATGATTATCATATTCATCACATGGACATATAAAGATATTTTATAGGAAACAATTGACATATTATGGACAAAGCCTATTAATACTGGGTATTAATAGGGTCCTTTCAGAAACAACTTGCCAAGGTAGAGCGGGTTCTATGGAACCGTCATGCGCCTTGTCAAGCTTTTCTAAAAGATACTAATTACCTAAAGTACATTTAATGAAGAAAATGACATCTTATGTACATGGAACAGGTAAGAGATTCAAGATATAAGTACAGTTTAAAGTCTGTTACAATTAAGGACAATTATGTCCTTATTTGTAAAAACAGATATCACATATTGATCCCTTAGGGGCTAAATAGTTAAATACATAAACAATGTATATGACATAACAAAAACTGACCGTACCGATGCGTCCGGAACAGTTCGGATACCCAAGATCCATATATTGATCGAATGGTTTGGCAATAAATCAGGCTAAGGTTATGCTCACAAGCACATGATAAATTGACGGTCTAGATTAAATCAGACAGTAAAATATATGTAAATGCATACAAACTTAGATGGGTCGGGTCTGCTATATAACAAACGGGTTGGGCCTGCTATACAGCAGTCGGGTCGGATTTGCTATTAAAGCAATCATGCCGGGTCTGCTATATAACAAACAGGTCGGGCCCGCTATACAGCAGTTGAGTCGGATTTGCTATTAAAGCAATTGGGTCGGGTCTGATATTAACAAAGATCGGGTCGGGTCGGATCTGTTACTCAAGTGGCAGACGGGTTGGTTGTTAATCGGGTTTTAAAACCCAATCAAACAAAAACATCAGGCTGACAGTTCATCATCTTCTCCGATTAAACCGGAGAAAAAAACCCTAACCATTGAACCACACCGCCGCCACCCCATACGCAGGCCACCGCCGTTCGCGCACTTCCTCGCGAATCGTGCGTCGACGATGCCGGCCGTCGTCGCTCGTGCAGGAAAGCCACTGCCGCCGGCTGCACATCCCGCTGCCGCCCCGCTACGTTCGCGCAGGTGCTGCCGCCGGTCGTGAAGCCCGACGCCGGTTCATGCGCGCAGTCCGTCGCCGGTCGTGCGCGTAGACACTGCCGCTGGTCGCACAGCCCGCCGCCTGTTCATGCGCGCAGTCCATCGCCGGTCGTGCCCGTAGGCACTTTTGCCGATCGCGCAGCCTGCCGCCGGTGCTGCCGTCGATCGTGCGCGCAGGAAACATTGCCTGTTGTTTCGCCTGGGGTCTGTCGAGGCCTGGGGTTGAGCTGCGAGGGGTCTCATGGCCAAGGGCGACCGGTTCTGCTGGTGTGTCCGCCGGTATGGCTTGCGTGGAACGACGGAGTAGGGATCTCGAGACGTATTCGGCGCGCGATAGTTCGCTTGGTGGTCACCGCAAGTTGCGAGGGTTATAGTGATTGTATGTCTAATATAAATATTTTTATATGTTTTTATTTAATAACTAATATTTTAATACATTGTGTATATTTAAATAAACTGGGTTGATTCGGACAAACCAAGTTGAGTTGGTCAACCTAGACCCGAGCTATTATTAAATACGGCCAAAAAACTTATCCGGACCCCGATTCCATCATGTTTTAGTGGTCCAGACCTGGTTTTTTTTTTAAGGTCGAACCAGGTCGGTTCTGACAGGTTGGACAAAAAATTGCCACACCTATGGTGTACCCATCGAAGACGTTCTCCTCTCAGTCTCACCCCAGCATGGTTCACGATCTTTCCAGATGTGCTCACGATCCTACTAGATATGCTCATGATCCTTCCACTGGACCTGGACTGAGCGTTTCTTCGTCGCTCGCTCGAGAGAGATGCGAACGATGGCAGTCGGTGAGCCGAATTGTCCTAAATCCTGAAAACAGAAGTCGAAGTGATGACGTGGTGTTTTTTTACACTTCCCCAACAATTCTGAAGTGTGACTTTGGAGTTTTCTGGGTCGAAGTCACAGTTACATATTTGAAAAAAGTGGAGGAGCCCTCGGAAGTCCCAGTTCCGGCTGCCAAGTGGACCTTCGTGCAACAAAACATCAGAACTCGCCCACTTCCAATACTTCCGTCACTTCGAACTGCAAGTATCGTGCAACGAATCATTCCCTTAACTAGGGGTGTCAACTGGTCGGGTTCATGTCGGGTTCGTGTCGTGTCTAGTTTCGGGTCGTGTCCAAAACCCCTAGACCCGGACCCAACCCGACCCATTTAACTAATCGTGTCTAGATCCTAAATCCGTACCCGACCGCTAATAAACGGGTAGACTCAGTAAGACCCGTTTACCACACAACACGCGATCTAGTGTCCAATCCGACTCGACCCGACCTGACCCGATAGACCCGCTGGTACTATATATTACAGTATCGGATTGCAGGTAGACCCGACCGGACACGACCCGTTGAACTTTAAACGGGTCTTCCCGGGTCTACCGTGTCCAGACACTAAACCCGGACCCGACCCGTTTATTAAACGGGTCTGTCGTGTCGACCCGTTTACGACCCGAACCCGTTTAGCCCAGACCCAGACCCAGACCCAGACCCAGACCCGCTAACTTGGTGTCGGGTCTGCCGTGTCAGGTCCGAAATTGCCACCCCTACCCTTGACCCCTCATGAAGCGGTACAGTAGTGGGCCTCCACAAACAGCCCAATGGGCTAGACCACAACTTCATTGATATAAACTATTGGGCGTAAGATGGGCTCGACACGGCCCAATGGAAGTCCCTGACCCAGCGAGACGTGTACAGCTAGAGAACCGTTGACTTTCACCATCTCTTTCCTATACCTTCCATGCGACCGTTGACATCCACAAGTGCGCAAACTGCGCTGCGAAACTCCCCGGCGTTGATGTCCCCACCGCCTGGCATGAGCGCCGCCGATGGCTCCGCCGTCAACCCCAACAGGGTCAACGGCTTCACCTACGGCATCGCCTTCTCCGTCGGCCTCCTCTTCGTAATCACCACCTTGTCCCTCGCCTCCTACTGGTGCACCCGGCGCACCACGCCACCCGGGCAGCCGGCCCGGCCGAGGGCCCGGGGGGGTCCCGCTGAGGTGGCGGCCGCCGGGGTCGACGAGGCCACCCTGATGAGCTACCCCAAGGCCCTGTACTCGGAGGCCAGGCTCCGCGACAGGGGCACCACCGCGTCGGGCTGCTCCGTCTGCCTCGCGGACTACAGGGACACCGACGTGCTCCGTCTCCTCCCCGACTGCGGCCACATGTTCCACCTCGAGTGCGTCGACCCGTGGCTGCGGCTGCACCCCACGTGCCCCGTCTGCCGGACGTCGCCGCTGCCGTCCCCCCTCTCGACTCCGCTTGCCGAGGTGGTCCCGTTGAGGCAGTCATGAGAGGGGGTTCAGTCTTGTTGGTTTCAAAGGTGGAACTTCTTAATTTACTGCAATTCAATGTGTTTATTTTTTACCTTAGTAGTTCTTCAAAGCAGAATTAATGGTCCTATTGTGTGTTCTTTCCTTTTAATCTTTATATTTGACTAATTAATTTCTTTGAAAATAATAGGGGGGGGGGGGGGGGGGGGGGGTGGGGGGATAGGATTATGATTATTGGATTCTTGGATTTCGGGCTCCGGGAAAATGATTGTCAAGAGCAAGTTTTGGGTTATTTGAAGAAATGCTTTTTGGGATCCGGTTGTATCCAATTAGGGTTAGGGATCAACGTTTATGTACTTGTAAGAAGAAAATGGTGATCTTCTCATTCTAGATCTGTCTACAAATTAAATTATCCATTTTAGCGTTGGCGTGGAATAACCCTAATAAGATTGATCCATCGCTTGTCGCTCGTGGAAGCGGCGTAGGCCGGGGTTTTGAGTCCCAAGACAATCTGAAGAGAAGAGACGATAACACGACAATCATAAAAAAAAAAAAACAAAAACAAAGAAAAAAACAAGTTAAAATGATACGCAAGATTTGTTGACACAGTTCGGAAAAGCCCTACCTCTGCATCTGTCGGTCACCGCTCTTTCAAACACTACGCAATTAGAATAAAAATGCAAACCCTCACCTTCATCTTCCGTGCCTCCAATCTCAAGATAACAATCTTTCATTTCTTGATCCTTGATCTCCCTTCGTCTCTCTTCCATAGTTTCCCCATAGAGAACCCCCGAAGAAGAAACCCTAAAAGCGTCATGTGCGTTACAATGGACCCGAAAACCCTAAAAACCACTTACATGGGGTGGAATCCTGTCCCAACTTGGCCATCAAACTGCACCGAACCGAAGCCCAACATTTAGATCCTGAACTGACCACTGAGAAATTTATGGGTAAAGAACCAAGAGTGGTAAAAAAAAAGTTTCATTAAAAAAAAAAAGTGGTAAAGAGAAAATTTTGGAAGTCAGGGACATGTGCAAAGATGAAGAGGAAGAAGATCTCATTACGATGGGCCACATCACGAGATTCTAGAATCCAATCTGATTTACAGACCAGCCAAATAATATAATTAATGTTTTGCCATTTAACGTTATTGCTTCCCCTTCTCTAATAGCTCGGGTTTTTTGATAAGTTGGTAAATTAACATGGAATCAGAGCAGAGCAGAAGACGCTGTGTTTCATTCCCCGATATATATGCATTGTTAGCCCCCCTCTCTATATAATAGCCCGGATTTGTAGATGTGTTGGTAAGTTAACATACAATGAACTTAGTAGGTGAAGAGATAATGCATTTATAAATAGTTATAAAGCCGAGGGCTATGTAGCCACATGTCAGTCCTCTCTCTCTCTCTCTCTCTCTCTCTCTCTCTCTCTCTCTCTCTCTCTCTCTCTCTCTCTCTCTCTCTCTCTCTCTCTCTCTCATGTTTTAATTTTTTAATGCATCTAGTCTGAGCAAGTGTATTTTGTTGTGTGGTCTGATATATTTATCATTTGCTTCTTTTTTTTTTTTTTTTTTGAGAAAACCCTCTTAGTGTGTGTGTGTTTTTGGGGTGGAAGGTCATAGAGTCCTACCGTATATTGAAAACTAAATATATAGAGTTACAAGATAATAAAATGAAGCAAAATATAAAAAGTCGATCTAGGCTGCCCAAGTATCTGTAGAATACTTGTTCTAAGAGTCTCAGGAGCTACCACCAACTAGGATTTCAAAGTCTCCAATACGCCGCACTGTATTCGTAACCGGGGCAGAAGATTTCTAACACGCGATCTAGTGTTTCCACTCCAAGTCTCCAACCAGATGTTTCCATACCGTAGCCATGACCTTTGATGATCACCATTTTCAAAGCTTCCTCAAGTCTGAGGACACTTTCTCTTCCGCCACAAGGACCACATGGAGACCAACGAGGCGAGCATGCAACGAACAAATGATCACAGTTCTCTGCTTCAGCATCACAGAGCTAGGAAAATTTTTGATATGTGACATTTGGATTCTTCCGCTTAAATAGGTTCACTTCTGGTCAAGATCTTATCTTGAATAGCTACGGACATAAAGATTCATAGATACATTCAATTTTCAAATAAATATTGACACCAGACAGAAGCCGTCATTTTTTGTTCAAGAATTTATAGTGAACGTCCCGATGAATGCAACCTCCAAAAAGATCGATCAGTAAAAGAAAACTACATCAATCCCTGAAAGTAAATCATGCCACATGCAATCTATCAAGATAATTTCCACAAACTCCTTTTGGGGGGAGGTTCTCGGATAAGTCTGGTGTCGCATCCTTGCTTCATTCGCAAGCCGGTCTGACACATCAATGTTAGTCTCACAAAAAAAGGTGAGACACTCATATAACTCTCGATCTTGCAAAGAAGATGGCGATAGGTTGTCGGTTTGTCCTCAATTAACATGGAATCAGAGCAGAAGATGATCCGTGTTTCAATCCCCGATACGCATTGTTAACCCCCTCTCTATATAATACCTCGGATTCGTAGAACAGTTGGTAAGTTAACATACAATTAATGA
>OX393550.1:100349971-100462471 GCA_947650365.1 Chamaelirium japonicum | reverse complement strand
GATACAGAGGTTCAATGGAGTATTACATGTTAACTCCAGAATATTAATCAAAAGTGAAAACATTGAGTAGTAAACCGGAACTTCTCATAAGCATAGAAAGCTTCAATGGCAACAAAATATTTCGAGAAAGGAGATATTATTTCAGAAATGGCAACAAAATATTTCAAAAGTGGCAACAAAATATGTATGATTTTTTGCATTCAAAAGGTTGCAGAGGAGTTCCTTGATGGTGGAGAGCCTCTTGGGGTAAAACCAAGCACAATATCCTTGGTAAAAGAATGCTAAGTGTCCACACCGGGAGTCGAACATGGAACCTCTCCAACATGGGAAGAGGAAATACCACCAAGCCAAGAGCCCGTGGTTCAGACAATTATAAGAGGTTTAAGGGTATGATTTGATAATAAATTTTTTTTTTACAACCCCATGCAGCGCACGGGTTAATATCTAGTCCTTGAATAAAATGATCCCAAATAACATCATTATAAATTCAAGGCTAATATATTTCAATACATTTCCAAAACAAATTTTGATTTCGCGAAAAAGTCCAAATAACATCTCTCCAACAGTAAAAGACTAACATCTCAGACCATGCCAATCGAGCTCGAGGGGTTAACAATTGAAAATGAATTAAAAGAATGTTCGAGGTTTATAACGGAACAACAGTGGAAAAAAATAGTTACAGGGCTACTGATGTTATCTTCTCTTCTCTTTTCTAGTCAAGCCACCACTAACAGAATTAACTCCCCTCACCACATATTTGTTCGGAGAAGCTCAACGAATAAGGAACATGATCCGAAGGCACGATTAGACTCGAGAAAGGCATCTGAAAATACAACTTCAGGAAGGAAAGGAGGTTATATAGCTTCAGAAAAATGTTTGCAAATACTCTAGGAGACTAAGTCCTCATATGTCCAAGTTTGCAAATACTCTTGATAAAGGCACTCCCATAATCCATGAACATCAACGGCAAGAAACGTAAAAATGGCAAAGGAATTCCTTTGGAGCACAAATTTCAGAATTTCTGCGATTCATCTCTAGATATTCTCTGTGTTGAGGATGAATCAGATAAAAAATCAGTGTATATTGCAAGAAACCAATTGATTACAATTCAGGTAATGGCATAAATTACAAAAAATGAGGCTTGGAGAATTCGCCCAAAATCCGAGAATTACAAATCACTAATGCTACAATTAGATCATAAAAGGATCCTCATTTGCAGTACTTGTTGAACCAAACACCCATATTTAGCAAGCTTTCAAATTCAGACTGCGGCCTGCAACAAATGGGAGGACTTCTATGTCAAATGATTTTATTTTTTAGTCTTGATTTGTTCGAAAGGGGAATGATGCAAGAAGAGGCAATCCTGAAGTTTACATGGCCATCGTCCGGAAAGACCGTCACTTTGACATCCACTCCTTTCTCCCTCAGAGCCCTTGCGTACTGAAGATTTCAAACTTCTATTAGTCGAAAAATACAAACATTTCACGATGGTGACTTCTAGGAGACTCGAGAAAGGCATCTGAAAATACAACTTCAGAAAAAAAGACTGTCAGAACATCAGACAGAAAAGGAGGTGATCCTCGCACAGAAAAGGAAAAAAAAAAGACTATTGTGTCAGAGCATCACCTCCACTTGATCCTGCAAAGACTGTAATATGACCAATTGTGCACCATCGTTAACCCGGTAAACCCACTTAATTGTCACGATAAATTCAATGTCAAAATGGGAAGAAGATGAGGATCAACTATATATAAATTCAGCTCTCTTATTCTATTCTGAATTTTTTTTTTTTATTAAAAGATTGCAAAAAGCCAGGCAAAAAACTGAATGCGTACATTAAGAGCTGCAAAAAAATGAATGCAATTTTAGAATTCAGTTTTTTGCAAACAATTGAACGCATTCATCAGTGTAAAACTCATCATTGAGAAGAATTTCAGATTTTTCATTGTGTATGTCAGATTTTTCTGATTGAGCATAGGAAAACCTCTTTGAGCAGAATTTCTGATTGAAAAATCTGAAATTCCATATACTGACATTATGCGGTCAGTTTTTGTTAAGAAAAATTGAGCAGAATTTCTGATTGAAGGGTCATATGATCTGATATAAATGTGATACACAATGTGAAAAACTCATAGACCTATGACCTATGATCAGGTTTTTATCATATTGAAGGGTCCTATGCTCAATCTGAAAAATCAGATTACGTATAGGAAAACCTGATCGCATAATGTCTGTTTTCTGATTGAGCAGAATTTCTAATTGAAGGGTCCTTCAATCTGATTGCAGCCGTCTTAGGACCTAGAAAAAAAAAATTCAAAGAAAAAAACCCCTCTAGGTCCTTCATGCGGCACTACACATAAAAAAATTCAAAGGAAAAAACCCCTCTAGGTCGGAAAGGAGCCGCTAGCTAATCGAAATAGGCTTGCGGCTCTTTCCCGTTTCCTCTCTCTCTCTCTCTCTCTCTCTCTCTCTCTCTCTCTCTCTCTCTCTCTCTCTCTCTCTCTCTCTCTCATCTAGTTGAGGCTAGCTCTATGAATGCACTAACCTTAATTTAATAAATAAAATCTCAAGCTACAATAGGAAAATGAAAAATAAAATCAGCAAAATCAACATAACCTTATTTTAATACGAATTGCAATGCCTTAATTTACATAGGGTTTTCTTTTTAGATCAATGGAAAATTAAAATCAGCAAAATGAGCCTTCTCTGCAATGACCCCACTTTTTTTTAGATTAATTTTTCATCACAGTTTTTGTCATAGTTTTTGTATTGGATCTCACTTGCACCAAAAAAATAGGAACCCAAATAATGGAACCTTTACGAATCAATATATGTATTGTTATGTCTTTATAGTGATTCAATCTTTTACTCTCAATTTTTTTGATTTTTCATAGGAAAAATCAGCAAAATCACAAAAAATAGGAGAACATTAATCACAATCATAGTTAACAAAAATATATATGTATGCAAGCATTTATAGATCCTTGCACTTTTTCTCAAGCATCCTCAAGAGAGTAAATACAAATTGTCGGATTAAATATAAAAGAAATCTCTGGCAAAAACTACAATATCATGGATGCATACTAAAATTAGACTCTCATCGTCGAAGACGTGCTCTCTACAGCCTCAACACCTGCAGCCTGTCATCGCCGCCACTCCTGTCGGTGTCGCCACTCCTCCTGTCGGCGTCGCCACTCCTCCTGTCGTCGTCGCCACTCCTCCTATCGCCGGTGCCACTCCTCCTGTCATCGGCGCCACTCCTCCTGTCGTCGACGCCACTCCTCCTGTCGTCGTTGCCTCATCTGTAACCGTAACCGATAACGTTGAACAGCCTGGCGCTCTCTCCAGACTGCCGCATCTCGTATCATGTTTTGCTCTTCAATATGACGCTCTAAGACACTATGAACTTCTCTTTCTGAAATGCATGATCAATATCATCAAATCTATGCATTTGTAAAATTATAAATGCAATTTTAAAATTTTCTTTCGAAAACACATACGATTCAATTCCATCTCAATCCATGCTCTTCTAATTAAGAGATTCATATTATGGGTGCTTAACCTGAGCCGCCAAGCTACGTCACCGCTGGTGCCCACCACACTCAGTCTGCCCATACGTGGCTGTGTATGACAAAGAACAATAAAGATGCAAATTTAAATATACTATAACATAATAATCGCACTCCAATATTATCACGATGTTTAATCACTATAATACAGTACAACATATGCTAGATAATAAAAACCGTTCTGATTTTTTCCAATCTTTCCAATACATTTTTATCTATAGATATTTTGAAACTACAAATCACTCCAGTGCTGCAGTGATGCACTCGTCGCACATCCACATCCGTGTGTAGTATAGTACATCCACATCCTTGGTACAGAAGCTATTTAAAAATAAAAAATATTCAGATGTTATTATTTAAAGATTTAACAAAAAAATAATAAACAATAAATTATAGTCAGAGTGCTTACGAAAGTAACTGATCGGTCGCGCATACCACACAGGTTATATAGGTCTCGTTGCACACATGACTCTGTGATCCAACGATAGAGAAGTATTAATTAATTTCAGATGTTATAATCAATAGATCAACTGAGCATAGTATTTTTGTTTAAACATTTTAGAGTAAACAATATATTTGACGGTGGTGCAAAATACTTACTTGGATATCTTATAACTATAATAGGACCTCAGGATAAACAATATTCGTTGTAGAACTGGGGCTATCATCGGGAAGTAGTATACTTATACGATCAAAATTTGTACACCTTGAAAGGGCCACATATAGTTGTCCATGACTAAACACAGGTGTACGCAGATCAACACCAACAATTTTTACTGATTATCCTTGAGATTTGTTGATTGTCATCGCATATGCTAACCGTACTGGGAATTGACGTCTAGTCATGTGTATTGGCAATTCAGTAGATGACGGAGTTAAGGATATTCTTGGAATGAAGACCAAACTCCCAGATTTATCTCCTGATAGAATTTGAGCTTCAATTATACGTGATGCGCATCTTACAACCATTAGTCGCGTGCCGTTACAGAGACCGTCCTTTGGTGCAATATTCCGTAGTAAAATTATTGGACATCCAACTTTGAGTTCTAACTTGAACGGCGGTAACCCTGATGGATTCAATGAATTTAAAAATTCATTGGGATATCGATTTGTAATCGTTTGATCATTTTCATCTTCTGATATCTTGTCTGCAGCAAAATAAGTTATAGGCTCCGTTGGAAACAGATCTAACGCAGCATTATTAATTGCATTGACATCGTCATTTCGTGCGGACAAAATTATTCGTTCTGTTAAATAACTTGGGGTAACCGTACCCAACGCATGCAACTGCGGGTAAACCCTAGTTAGCAACTCAGAGAGGGTTCGAGACTTGTGCATTTCTGATGGAATTTGTAATATTTCTTCTGGATTTGTTCCGATCTAGAGTAATAAAAGATAATATCAATCATTTATTTCATAAATATTTTAACTTTATAAAAACGGTAAATCATTATTAAATGAAGTAATCTTACTTGTTGCAGAAATGATGCGAAAGCAACATTACTTGGATTCCCTTCATCCAGACGCATATTGGAGTTCAAAGTTAAGATATATACATGCTTCCAGAGTGAAGATCGTCTCAATGTTGCAGCAACAATTTCCTCGCGTACACCTTTCGGTATAACTGGCAATATTTGTCGAAAATCTCCACCTAGAACAGTAGTGATACCTCCAAATGGTCTGGTATTGTCACATATATCCTGTAATGTACGATCGACTGCTTCGACGCAATACCTATGTTGCATAGGAACCTCATCCCATATTATTAATTTTGTTTCTCTCAGAAGCTCTGACTGTAATGACTGTTTGCTAAATCCACAGAATGAATTATCCAAAACATCAAGTGGTATACAAAAAGTTGAATGTGCAGTTCGTCCTCCAATCAGTAATAACGACGCGATACCAGATGACGCAACTGTAATAACAACATGGCCAAGGCTTCGACATTTCGTTGCTACTGTATTGTATAAAAAGGTCTTTCCGGTTCCCGCCCCTCCACTTAAGAAGAAAGTAGTACCTTTGTTTTCCAAAACCGATGAAAAGATAAGATTGAAAGCAGAACGCTGCGAGACATTTAGTCGATCAACATTTACTTGTGAATCAATCTGTTGTGCGTCGTTTTGTAATTGATAATGATCGAATAATAGCTTATTACCAACTATTGTGCTCCAGTTTCCAGTTGGTTGTGGCATTGACGGGAAGTCAGTTAAACTTTTGCCAGACTCTTGAAGTAGTCGATCAAGAAGATAGAGACCATAATCTTCAACCTGACTTTCACTTGGATTTTCCATCATAAATTTTTGACGTATTTTATGAGCAAGATCATCACAGATATGTACTGAAAATTTATTCCAAAGAACATGTGGTTCTACAGGAGAGCACTGAGAGAGTATAACAGCAAAGAGTCTCCTTAATTGATACCCAGTATTCATAATTGAAGCATCTTCAAGGCACTGAATCCATTCTTCATCATCTTCTAGAAGACCTCTCGCAACACATGCAGCTTTAAAAGTACTATGCTGGACATTGTTTACTGTGCGTAGATATTCGAAAGACTGTGGGCCTTTAACAATAGATAAAAGCAAACGCAAATAAAATCTCTCACCTGAGCTAGGGCTCACAAAGTACATCCTTCCAATTGCATATCCCCTTTTTCTTGGTGTCCAAATCTTATGTCTTTTATTCCATACGAAATATTGAGGAAATTCTTGATAGCTGAATGCGCGAGCAGATCCATTTGATGCACAACATTCAAAAAAAGCAGTCAGAGTTGAGTGTTGGGATTGAGCTCTAGAAACAATCGAATCCATCGATTCAGAAGGGTCATAGATGACACGATGCATTCCAGGCAGATGTACTGCTAGTCGTTCAACTTTTGGAACTTCTTCATGTAAAGAATGGTCAAATAATCGCCAGGCAGCTTCCGATGGTCCAATATATCTCGCATCGAGATATTGTTGAATCTCATTGACTCCTCCTAGCACCATTGTAGTACGGTCATGACCTTTGTAGATGTACTTGTGGATATATTTAACACATCTAAGCCCTGTACATACCTCTACATTAATATGACAGTCAAACATTCTAGATAGGTATGGGTTATATGGTACCACATCCCAGTTGTCAATTTTGTAACCGTTTGAGTTTGAAAAACTCCCATTATTACGGCGACGGTAGACGGGATACCCATCCTGATCCATTGTTGTTTCTTCCGAGAAAGTTCGTGGATATCTTTTAGTGCAATATCCATTAACCATACAGGACGTATTTGGATTCCGAGAACCACACGGTCCATGTATCATGCACTTTTTGATAGTTTCAAATAAAGTTGGATCATCTTCAGGATTCGGAAATTCTGCGCACACTACTTTGTCTACTTGAGCACATGTTCGGATTTTTTCTGGACCTTGAAGAAATATTAGTGCATGCATATGTGGAAGCCCCCTTTTCTGAAATTCTATTGTGTAAACATGCGCAACTTTTTTATCGAAAACCATACCTTCCTGTATCTCCTTCATCAGAGCTTTTCTCTTTAACTCGAATACACGGGCAATTAAATCAGGACGATTAATTGCCTTTTCATGATGCAACAAGGTAAATGTAATTTCGGGCCAGTTCGGATTGGCAGTCATAGTAAGGAAAATATCAGGATGGTGATTATAGCGTGTGATGGCCATTGAATCTTGAAATATCTCAAACATATAACGTGGGCTTCCGATGTGTGTCGACGGTAGGATTATTCGTTGACCAACTTGATCGGGGTGGAGACCTTCTGCAGCAACATCAGTTAGACCTTGGAAAAGTTCAGCGCGAAGTTTTGACTGGTTAAGCTTATACCATGTCATTCGATTTTGCTCCGTAGCAGCCCAAGCATCTACAATAAACTCTTGGAATAATTTACATGCTCTTAAAATGGTTGAGTATTCGGTACGCCGTTCAAACAGACGATAACAATAATATTGGAGTTGAGTCAATCTTTCATTTGACGGTATCCCACGAATAACATCCCACTGTTTTAGTTCGGGTTCCCATCCAAGATCACCATAAGGGAACAATAGCACATAATGTAGAGGCAAGTAAGCTGGGTGACATTCACTAATTCGCATTAGCTCATTTCTCCCTCGTAAATAAATAACAATATCCCGCATTGATGTGATCTCGGTTCCGTCTCCTGGCAATATGACTGCTATCTCATCTGAAGTCGGCAAGTTGTAACGCCGCCCATCGGTTGATGAACTATAGTGGAGGTATGCAGGTAAAGTTTGACCATCCTTCTCTAGACGATTTAAGATATCATATGCTTGACGAAATTTGTCCGTGAAGGGATTATAGCGCAGAAGATTATCTTGAATGATTCTCAAGACATCACGTCTAAGGTGAGGGTTCCTACGATTTCGAATATCCAACGCCGTATCAGGATCATAGATATACAGCTGGGAGTACGATGCCTCCTGACCGGGTTCTGGCAACAGGGCTCCCGTTCGATGTCTAAGCTCTCCATAGATCGTGAATGATCTAGGACCCCTTCCCGAAATTATCCTTGAATCAATCTGGACACCGAGACTTGTGAAAGCATTCGTTGCATTGTATTCTCGAATATAACGTCGAAATGATATTGAGAGATCATCATCACCTTCGTACAATGCTTCAAGCTGCGGTGGAGGCCTTGAAAGTAAAGGTAGACGAATTTTTCCTTCATGGCAGCATATACCAAATAGAGGATTCGTCAATGAAGATCTAGTTAATCTTTCATTAATCCAGTATAAAGCTGAACAATAAGGACATTCTATGTCCATCCTGCCGAGAAAATGACGACCCTCTTGAACGTTAGGTGCCGGATCTCTTTATAGCCTTAAATTTGGAATTTCCAATTCATCTTCAACGTAAACAGTTTCTTCATTAAACTGAGCAGAAATAAAAGTAGATGTGATAGTTTGCATATCACTTTCCACATTACTATGCTCAGCAGTCACTGGAATTGGAGACTCGCTGCAAATAACATAGAACAGTTTTCATATAAGTTAAATTTATAAAAAAAATTTATTTTAAATAACGTAAATAACTTACTGGTTATTTAATCTCGATGAAGATGTGTCTGCCACTGACAGTAATTCCGTTTCAAGATTTCGAACAGAAAGATTTGTTCGAGTTTGGGAGGTTGTTGCACATGTATATGATAATGTTTCTTTTTCTCTCTCTCTTCGTGCACGTTGCGATTGTGAACGTCGAAATGGTATCATTTGTTGCTGCATTTGAATTCCTTCTTTTTCTTTCTCTCTTCGTACACATTGTGCTATTGAACGGCGAGATGGTATCATCTGTAGTTGTTCTTCTCTTATTTCTTTTTCTCTCTCTCTACGTGCACGTTGTGCTAATGACCGGCAAGAACTTTCTTCGACATTGGTGCCTCTGTAATGTGATCGCCTAATTGGACTAACATGACCGAATTCATTTCTGAATCGTTTTCTAGATTCCGTGACAACAGAACTGCTCGAGATTAATCGCCTAATTGGACTAACATGACCGAATTCATTTCTGAATCGTTTTCTAGATTCCGTGACAACAGAACTGCTCGAGATTAAACATATTTCCCTACTAAAATGAGTACATGTTAAAAAACATATCAAGAGGATGAACATTTAAAACAACGTTCGCATCTTACCGGTTTTTTTGAACTGAAGATGAGCCTGCCTCAGACAAAAACTCTGCTTCAAGGAATCGAACAGAAAGATTAGTTCGATTTTCAGAGTGCCATAATTGTGGTTCTTTTGTTTGTTTTTCCTTTTCTTTCGCTTCTTTCTCTCTTTCTCTTCGTGCACGTTGTACTAATGAATGGCAAGATGGTGTTAAACCAACACTCTCTTCAATGTTGATTTGTAAGCGCGGTGATCGCCTGATTGGGGTCTGACGGGCAGATATTGTTCTGGACCGATCTGGTGTGAACCCATTTTCCTACTCCGACGAATAATTAGTTAAAAACAATTGAGAGAGTGCAAGAAATCAAAATATATAACTTTTTATTATATGCTCTATCAACTCAAATGCATCATTTCCTATTGAAATACTCAAAATTTTTGTAACATTGATATTCTTATATGTCATTATTTTATACCGGCTAATCTATGGAGACGAAGCCTTAACTAAGATAAATTTTGAGCATGTTTTTTTCAAAACCTCTTTGGAGACGAAGCATTAACTTTAAGAACCTAATTTTTTATTAATAAAAAAATATTTTTTTTTGCATAGAAGCGAAAAAAAAATTGCATAAGCTCATTTTGGCTTTCAGGATTGCATAAGCTCATTTTGGCTTTCATTTCATATTGCATAAGCCAAATGCAATAAGCTAATTTTGGCTCATTTTGCATAAGCTAATTTTGGCTTTCATTTCATATTGCATATACCAAATGCAATAAGCTCATTTTGGCTCATTTTGCATAAGCTAATTTTGGCTTTCATTTCATATTTTTCAACTCTCTAACAATTCAACTTTTAAGGAATGATTTGGAACAAAATACACTACTTGGGGGTTAAGTATTTTTTAGCTACTTTGCATCGCACTTGGTTCCAATATGCATTCAATTTTAGTTATATTTTGCTTATATAGATAAAAAATTTAATGTTAATTGTTTAATCAACCTAACAAATATAAATGATATCATGATTATAATTTAACATACCTAGTATACTTTTTTATTGATTTTTGAAGCAAAAAAATATTTAAAGTAAATGACTAACCGTAGAAGCGAAATCAACGGGTACTGCTGTAGAGACCACAGCGGCCACGGGCACAGCGGGTGCAGGTCCACATTCTCTTACTTCTTTTTCTTTCTCTCTACGTGCACGTTGCGCTAATGACCGGCAAGAACTTTCTTCGATATTGGTGCCTCTGTAAGGTGAACGCCTAATTGGACTATCATGACCGAATTCATTTCTGATTCGTTTTCTCAATTCTGTGACAATAGAACTGCTCGGGATTGAACATATTTCCCTACTAAAATAAGCACTTGTTAAAAAATATATCAAGAGGACGAATATTTCAAACAACATTCGCATCTTACCGGTATTTTTGAACTGAAGATGAGCCTGCCTCAGACAAAAACTCTGCTTCAAGGAATCGAACAGAAAGATTAGTTCGATTTTCTGATTGCGATAATTGGGGTTCTTTTGTTTGTTTTTCCTTTTCTTTCGTTTCTTTCTCTCTCTCTCTCCGTGCACGTTGGGCTAATGAACGGCAAGATGGTGTTAAACCAACACTCCTTCAATGTTGATTTGTAAACACGGTGATCGCCTGATTGGGGTCTGACGGGCTGATATTGTTCTGGACCGATCAGGTGTGTACTCATTTTCCTACTCCGATGAAAAAATAGTTAAAAACAATTGAGAGAGTGCAAAAAATCAAAATGTATAACTTTTCTTATATACTCTATCAACTCAAATGCATCATTTTCTATTGAAATTACCAAAATTATTATCCCTCAAGAGATTCTTATATGTTATTATTTTATACCGACCAACCATGGAGGTGATGTTAGAAAAGCGATGGTGACCAATCAGAATCGTATCTCTAGTTTTTTATGATTTTCATACTTTAGGTCAAGACATCGAACCAACCAAAGTCTAATTTGAACCGATCGTTACAACCAAATATTCCCCGTAGTTCTGATTTTTTTTAACAGCATTCCCCGTCCCATAAGCAATTAATAAAACCCTAACTTTAAGAACCTTTTTTTTATTATTAAAAAAATATATTTTTTTGCATAGATTATTATTGAATGTTTGAAAGAAAACATTTTTGGATGTTTTTTTTTAGAGAGAAAATATTTTTTGAGCTTCACAAACAATAAAATATTTTTGCATGGGATACGATTAAAGCATGATTATATGGTATTATGACTGGGAAGGAAAACAACAAACCTCTAAATAAGCAATCCTTTAATGGAATATTAAGATCAGTTACAACAAATAGAATATAAAATTATATTGCAACAATACTTTAAAAATTTTTGGGTAAAATACACTTTGCCCACTTGAAGTTTAGCTCAAAAACAATTAATCCCCTTATAGTAAAAAACTACATTGTGCCCTTTCAATTCAATTTTGATTGGATAAAAATTACCATATGAGATAATTAAGTAGTTGACAACAGGGGGTAATGTGCTAAAAATTCAAAATTTAAGGAATGATTTAGAACAACATACACTACTTGGGGGTTAATAGTTTTTTAGCTTCTTCAAATTAGAATGCTCTTAATTTCCTACTTAGTATGCTCAAATTAGCATGCTTTCTTCAAATTAGCATGCTCTCAATTCCGAATTAGCATGCTCTCAATTCCGAATTAGCATGCTTCTTTAGAAATTAAGAATATCTTTAGGAATTAAGAAATTTTCAAATTGCAAAATAAAGTTTTGTGCTCCTAATCAGAATTCCTAAAGATATTATGAAATATGCGTCGTGCATAGTGGACAAAATTCTATTTAACAAAATAGGAATTCAAATTTCTACAAAAAATAGATTTTGTCTGCATAATTTACTTTGTGCATAGTAAATGACTAACCGTAGAAGCGACGTCAACGGATAGTGATGCAGAGACCACAGCGGCCACGGGCACAGCGGGTGCAAGTGCAGGTGCAGGTACAGGTGCAGGTGCAGGTACAGGTACAGGTGCAAGCTGCGAGATGAAATTAAGTAAAATTAATTAGATAACATTACAGAGTCAAAAAAACGGTTGTGATATAGACGTCAAGCAAGCAAAAAAAGATGAAATACAAAAATTGTATTTTTTTTTTAGGTTCCAACATAGAAATTGCAGCTATTTCAGGTTAGGTTTGGATTGGGCATCAGATTACCAACATAATGGAAAGGCACATATGAATCTCACCTATTGCTGCTCGGAAAATTAGCAAAAAAAAAGATAATTGTTCTGTTCAAAAAGAGAAGGAAAAAAAGATGACAATACTGTCATTACCCTCACCCTCTCGTATTAAGTTTTTTTTTTTTTGAAAACCCCTCGGGATCATTTGAGGTACGATTAAGGCATCACCCAACCGGTTAATAATTCGAGCCTTCTCTGCAATGACCCCACTTTTTTCCTCGAAATCTTTTTCATCACAGTTTTTGGGAGATGCACATATGGCCCTTGTGCTTAAGAGTGAACTTGATGGTGAATTGGGAGATGCACATATGGCCCTTCAAGCGAGGTTCATGAGCCAAGCTCTTCGCAAGTTGAGTCATTCTCTTTCTCTGTCCCAGACGATTTTGTTATTTATTAATCAGGTGAGTCTCAATATCCTTGAGATCATATTTAGAGGTCAAATTGCTAAGGTCTCTTTAATGGAAGTGTTGTAAGGGCTCAATGGACAGAAATACAAAAGAAACAATACATACCACAGTTTACAATCTCTCACTTAAAATCCCTCACTTAAAATCATCTGAAAAACCCCAATCTGAAATATATATTGTTTTAAGTGAGAACATTAATCACAATCATAGTTAACAAAAATATATATGTATGCAAGCATTTATGGATCCTTGCCCTTTTTCTCAAGCATCCTCAAGAGAGTAAATACAAATTGTCGGATTATATAGTACAAACAAAACTGAAATACCACTAATAATCATCTATACCCATGCCTTGCTGATTTTTATAATAGAAAATAATATTAGCATAGTCAAGACGATGCCAATTCATCAGTGCTAACCTTCTGCCTAAGAGTGAACTTGATGGTGAATTGGGAGATGCACATATGGCCCTTGTGCCTAAGAGTGAACTTGATGGTGAATTGGGAGATGCACATATGGCCCTTCAAGCGAGGTTCATGAGCCAAGCTCTTCGCAAGTTGAGCCATTCTCTTTCTCTGTCCCAGACGATTTTGTTATTTATTAATCAGGTGAGTCTCAATATCCTTGAGATCATATTTAGAGGTCAAATTGCTAAGGTCTCTTTAATGGAAGTGTTGTAAGGGCTCAATGGACAGAAATACAAAAGAAACAATACATACCACAGTTTACAATCTCTCACTTAAAATCCCTCACTTAAAATCATCTGAAAAACCCCAATCTGAAATATATATTGTTTTAAGTGAGAACATTAATCACAATCATAGTTAACAAAAATATATATGTATGCAAGCATTTATGGATCCTTGCCCTTTTTCTCAAGCATCCTCAAGAGAGTAAATACAAATTGTCGGATTATATAGTACAAACAAAACTGAAATACCACTAATAATCATCTATACCCATGCCTTGCTGATTTTTATAATAGAAAATAATATTAGCATAGTCAAGACGATGCCACCCCAATGCAGAAAAAAATACTATTGTGTCAGAACATCACCTCCACTTGATCCTCTTGATTCTCTTGCAGCCTCCTCACCTCGATCTCCTGTAATCGAAGAGGCATGTGAGAGAAGATGAGGATCAACTATATATAAATTCAGCTCTCTTATTCTATTCTGAATTTTTTTTATTATTATTAAAAGATTGCAAAAAGCCAGGCAAAAAACTAAATGCGTACATTAAGAGCTGCAAAAAAATGAATGCAATTTTAGAATTCAGTTTTTTGCAAAAAATTGAACGCATTCATCAGCGTAAAACTCATCACCTCCATCTCTACACCTCCATCTCTACACCCATTGCAAAAAATTGAACGCATTCGAAATATTGTTCAGACATAAAAGGAAAAAAAAAAAGACTGTCAGAACATCAGACAGAAAAGGAGGTGATCCTCGCACAGAAAAGGAAAAAAAAAAGACTATTGTGTCAGAGCATCACCTCCACTTGATCCTGCAAAGACTGTAATATGACCAATTGTGCACCATCGTTAACCCGGTAAACCCACTTAATTGTCACGATAAATTCAATGTCAAAATGGGAAGAAGATGAGGATCAACAATATATAAATTCAGCTCTCTTATTCTATTCTGAATTTTTTTATTATTAAAAGATTGCAAAAAGCCAGGCAAAAAACTGAATGCGTACATTAAGAGCTGCAAAAAAATGAATGCAATTTTAGAATTCAGTTTTTTGTAAACAATTGAACGCATTCATCAGTGTAAAACTCATCATTGAGAAGAATTTCAGATTTTTCATTGTGTATATCAGATTTTTCTGATTGAGCATAGGTAAACCTCATTGAGCAGAATTTCTGATTGAAAAATCTGAAATTCCATATACTGACATTATGCGGTCAGTTTTTGTTAAGAAAAATTGAGCAGAATTTCTGATTGAAGGGTCATATGATATGATATAAATGTGATACACAATATGAAAAACTCATAGACCTATGACCTATGATCAGGTTTTTATCATATTGAAGGGTCCTATGCTCAATCTGAAAAATCAGATTGAGTATAGGAAAACCTGATCGCATAACGTCTGTTTTCTGATTGAGCAGAATTTCTGATTGAAGGGTCCTTCAATCTGATTGCAGACGTCTTAGGACCTAGAAAAAAAAAATTCAAAGAAAAAAACCCCTCTAGGTCCTTCATGCGGCACTACACATAAAAAAATTCAAAGGAAAAAACCCCTCTAGGTCGGAAAGGAGCCGCTAGCCAATCGAAATAGGCTTGCGGCTCATTTCCCATTTCCTCTCTCTCTCTCTCTCTCTCTCTCTCTCTCTCTCTCTCTCTCTCTCTCTCTCTCTCTCTCTCTCTCTCTCTCTCTCATCTAGTTGAGGCTAGCTCTATGAATGCACTAACCTTAATTTAATAAATAAAATCTCAAGCTACAATAGGAAAATGAAAAATAAAATCAGCAAAATCAACATAACCTTATTTTAATACGAATTGCAATGCCTTAATTTACATAGGGTTTTCTTTTTAGATCAATGGAAAATTAAAATCAGCAAAATGAGCCTTCTCTGCAATGACCCCACTTTTTTTTAGATTAATTTTTCATCACAGTTTTTGTCATAGTTTTTGTATTGGATCTCACTTGCACCAAAAAAATAGGAACCCAAATAATGGAACCTTTACGAATCAATATATGTATCGTTATGTCTTTATAGTGATTCAATCTTTTACTCTCAATTTTTTTGATTTTTCATAGGAAAAATCAGCAAAATCACAAAAAATAGGAGAACATTAATCACAATCATAGTTAACAAAAATATATATGTATGCAAGCATTTATGGATCCTTGCACTTTTTCTCATGCATCCTCAAGAGAGTAAATACAAATTGTCGGATTATATAGTACAAACAAAACTGAAATACCACTAATAATCATCTATACCCATGCCTTGCTGATTTTTATAATAGAAAATAATATTAGCATAGTCAAGACGATGCCAATTCATCAGTGCTAACCTTCTGCCTAAGAGTGAACTTGATGGTGAATTGGGAGATGCACATATGGCCCTTGTGCCTAAGAGTGAACTTGATGGTGAATTGGGAGATGCACATATGGCCCTTCAAGCGAGGTTCATGAGCCAAGCTCTTCGCAAGTTGAGCCATTCTCTTTCTCTGTCCCAGAAGATTTTGTTATTTATTAATCAGGTGAGTCTCAATATCCTTGAGATCATATTTAGAGGTCAAATTGCTAAGGTCTCTTTTATGGAAGTGTTGTAAGGGCTCAATGGACAGAAATACAAAAGAAACAATACATACCACAGTTTACAATCTCTCACTTAAAATCATCTGAAAAACCCCAATCTGAAATATATATTGTTTTAAGTGAGAACATTAATCACAATCATAGTTAACAAAAATATATATGTATGCAAGCATTTATGGATCATTGCCCTTTTTCTCAAGCATCCTCAAGAGAGTAAATACAAATTGTCGGATTATATAGTACAAACAAAACTGAAATACCACTAATAATCATCTATACCCATGCCTTGCTGATTTTTATAATAGAAAATAATATTAGCATAGTCAAGACGATGCCAATTCATCAGTGCTAACCTTCTGCCTAAGAGTGAACTTGATGGTGAATTGGGAGATGCACATATGGCCCTTGTGCCTAAGAGTGAACTTGATGGTGAATTGGAAGATGCACATATGGCCCTTCAAGCGAGGTTCATGAGCCAAGCTCTTCGCAAGTTGAGCCATTCTCTTTCTCTTTCCCAGACGATTTTGTTATTTATTAATCAGGTGAGTCTCAATATCCTTGAGATATTATTTAGAGGTCAAATTGCTAAGGTCTCTTTTATGGAAGTGTTGTAAGGGCTCAATGGACAGAAATACAAAAGAAACAATACATACCACAGTTTACAATCTCTCACTTAAAATCCCTCACTTAAAATATAAATACAAATTGTCGGATTATATAGTACAAACAAAACTGAAATACCACTAATAATCATCTATACCCATGCCTTGCTGATTTTTATAATAGAAAATAATATTAGCATAGTCAAGACGATGCCAATTCATCAGTGCTAACCTTCTGCCTAAGAGTGAACTTGATGGTGAATTGGGAGATGCACATATGGCCCTTGTGCCTAAGAGTGAACTTGATGGTGAATTGGAAGATGCACATATGGCCCTTCAAGTGAGGTTCATGAGCCAAGCTCTTCGCAAGTTGAGACATTCTCTTTCTCTGTCCCAGACGATTTTGTTATTTATTAATCAGGTGAGTCTCAATATCCTTGAGATCTTATTTAGAGGTCAAATTGCTAAGGTCTCTTTTATGGAAGTGTTGTAAGGGCTCAATGGACAGAAATACAAAAGAAACAATACATACCACAGTTTACAATCTCTCATTTAAAATCCCTCACTTAAAATATAAATACAAATTGTCGGATTATATAGTACAAACAAAACTGAAATACCACTAATAATCATCTATACCCATGCCTTGCTGATTTTTATAATAGAAAATAATATTAGCATAGTCAAGACGATGCCAATTCATCAGTGCTAACCTTCTGCCTAAGAGTGAACTTGATGGTGAATTGGGAGATGCACATATGGCCCTTGTGCCTAAGAGTGAACTTGATGGTGAATTGGGAGATGCACATATGGCCCTTCAAGCGAGGTTCATGAGCCAAGCTCTTCGCAAGTTGAGGCATTCTCTTTCTCTGTCCCAGACGATTTTGTTATTTATTAATCAGGTGAGTCTCAATATCCTTGAGATCATATTTAGAGGTCAAATTGCTAATGTCTCTTTTATGGAAGTGTTGTAAGGGCTCAATGGACAAAAATACAAAAGAAACAATACATACCACAGTTTACAATCTCTCACTTAAAATCCCTCATTTAAAATCATCTGAAAAACCCCAATCTGAAATATATATTGTTTTAAGTGAGGGTCTGTGGTCTGAAGTATGAATCTGTGGTCTGTATTGTTTCTGAATAACAGTACAAAAGACCCTCACTTCCACAACTGTTGTTTCTGAAGCGAGTACCAACCTTACAATCCCTCACTTATAATCATCTGAAAGACCTACATTCCAGTTGGGAGCCACCCCAATGCAGAAAAATTGGCAGCTAATGTCATTAGCAAATAATTCATTGAATTTTTTTTCTTTGAATTTTTTTTCTTTGATTGAAGGGTCCTTCATGCGGCACTACACATAAGATAAAACCTCTTAGGACCCTTCAATCAGAATTTCTGATTGAGCATAGGAAAACCTCATTGAGCAGAATTTCTGATTGAAGGAGAATTTTGTTAAGAAATTGAGCAGAAAAAATGTGATACACAATGAATAACTGACAAAAATCTGATAAAAACCTGATCAGAGAAACTGTGGAATCCGATCAGAGATAAAAACCTCTTAGGAATCCGATCAGAGAAAAACCTCTTAGGAATCCGATCAGAGAAACTGTGGAATCTGATCAGAGAAGCGAAAGAAAGAAAAAGGGGAAGAAAATCTGATATACACAATGAAAAATCTGAAATTCTGCTCAATGAGGTTTTCCTATGCTCAATCAGAAAAATCTAATACACAATGAAAAATTGAGCAGAGGAAAACCTCATTGAGCAGAATTTCTGATTGAAGTGAGGGTCTGTGGTCTGAAGTATGAATCTGTGGTCTGTATTGTTTCTGAATAACAGTACAAAAGACCCTCACTTCCACAACTGTTGTTTCTGAAGTGAGTACCAACCTTACAATCCCTCACTTATAATCATCTGAAAGACCTACATTCCAGTTGGGAGCCACCCCAATGCAGAAAAATTGGCAGCTAATGTCATTAGCAAATAATTCATTGAATTTTTTTTCTTTGAATTTTTTTTTCTTTGATTGAAGGGTCCTTCATGCGGCACTACACATAAGATAAAACCTCTTAGGACCCTTCAATCAGAATTTCTGATTGAGCATAGGAAAACCTCATTGAGCAGAATTTCTGATTGAAGGAGAATTTTGTTAAGAAATTAAGCAGAAAAAATGTGATACACAATGAAAAACTGACAAAATCTAATAAAAACCTGATCAGAAAAACTGTGGAATCCGATCAGAGATAAAAACCTCTTAGGAATCCGATCAGAGAAAAACCTCTTAGGAATCCGATCAGAGAAACTGTGGAATCCGATCAGAGAAGCGAAAGAAAGAAAAAGGGGAAGAAAAAGGAAAAATCGTTGAGAAATTTACCTTCTCTTGCAGCATCCTCTCTTCTTGCAGCATCCTCTCTCTCAGCATAGCTTGATCCAATCTTTCTCTTGCAAAGAATGGCAAAGGGGGGAGGCGGGGCAATGAAGACCTCCATCGCACCGTACCGAGGCATGATTGCGGACGCCGAGGGAGGCGTGGGCTGTGGGGACCGAGGGAGGCGGCCACCATTGCTTCGCAAGCACCGAGGGAGGCGGGGGGGGGGGGGGGGGCTGCGGGCACCAAAGCTGGATGGGGGCTTCGGGAAGGGGCTGCAGATCCGTCCGATTGGATCGGACGGATGAGAGGGGAGGGGCTGCTCTCTCTCTCTCTTGCTCTTTCGAGAAGGGATTTAAGAGGCTGCGGGTACCGAGGCTCGATGGGGTGTTGTAGATCCCTCGATCAAACCGGGTTTGGATCGAACGGATAAGATGGGAGGGGCTGCTCTCTTTCTCTCTTGCACTTTCGGGAGGGGATTTAAGAGCTGGTCCTCTCGATCGGAAGAGGTTCAGATCGGACGGATCAGATGGGTTTAAAAGGAATGGGGGTGTGTTTAGGTGATTTAAGAGGGGCATTTATAAGTCTTAGTGGGAAACGGACGATTGTGATTTGTCTCCCAGTTTATCCCTCTTCTCTGCATAAATCTGGGCCATTGCTTTGTCTCAGTTCATTTGTCCCCCCCACAACCGTCGTCCCTTATTATATTTATATATATATATATATATATATATATATATATATATATATATATATATATATATATATATATATATATATATATATATATATATATATATATACATGGGGAGGGATACTCTCACTCATGAACTCTTACAAGTAAGAGTTACTAATGATATGGGCCATCGATTCGGATCTGATAGATCAGATTACACCCCCCCTCTGATCTTCCCCTTCCTCTCCGTCAAGCCACCCCGCCGCCGCAGCCCCCCCCCCCCCCCCCCCCCCCCCCCCGACCTTCCCCTTCCCCTCCGTCGAGCTACCCTGCCGGCAACCCCCTCCTATCCGGTGCCCCTCGACCTTCCCCTCCGACACCCCCCGACCGGCAGTCCTGACGGTGAATCGCACCCGCCGGCTACCAGAGGTGGCGGATGGGGCGATAGGGGTCGGAGGGGAAGGGGGCTGCCGCCGGAGGGGAAGGTCGGGGAGGGGGATCAGGCTGCGATCTGGGGTCGGGGGGCTGCCGGAGGGGAAGGGGCCTGCCGAAGCCGGAGGCCGGAGGGGAAGGGGCTGCTGCCAGAGGGGAAGGTCGGGGAGGGGGTCGGGCTCGGATCTGGGGTCGAGGGGGTCGGGGGTTTTACTCGATCGATCGATCGATCGAGAGAGAGAGAGAGAGAGAGAGAGAGAGAGAGAGAGAGAGAGAGAGAGAGGGAGGGAGGGATAATCCCAGCCATCCATCAGATCCAAATCGATGGCTGGGATCATTAGTAACTCTTACTTGTAAGAGTTCATGAGTGAGAGTATCCCTCTACTATGTATGTGTGTGTGTGTGTGTGTGTGTGTGTGTGTGTGTGTGTGTGTGTGTGTGTGTGTGTGTGTGTGTATATATATATATATATATATATATATATATATATATATATATATATATATATATATAGAGAGAGAGAGAGAGAGAGGAATGTTACAGTACGTGAGCTGTGAGCTGCCGGTTTGGAAAGTGAGCTGCGGGTATTTTGACCCCCCTAGGAGTTTTGAAATTGGATGAAATTTGGTGAGGGTTGTCTAGGGTATGATGATCATCCTCACCAATTTTCATCAAATTCCAAAACTTCTAGGGTAGTCAAATGGTTGAAGCAAAATCTGTCGTCCGCAGTCACAGTTAAAATCTGCAAATTTTTCTTCGGCCATTTGGCCTCTCTAGAAGTTTTGGAATTTGATGAAAATTGATTAGGATGATCATCTTACCCTAGAAAACACCCTCACCAAATTTTATCAAATTCCAAAACTTCTAGGGGGGTCAAAATACCCGCAGCTCATTTTCTCCTACCGCAGCTCACAGCTCAACGTAACAGCCCTATATATATATATATATATATATATATATATATATATATATATATATATATATATATATATATATATATATATATATATATATATATATATATATATATATATATATATATATATATATATATATATATATATATATATATATATATATATATATATATATAATATTTCAGGGTTTTGTGGGGGGTATAAACATTTAATTCAGTCGAGAGACAAACCTAAGAGACAAACACAGCCGTTGATTGCTTTTAGGGTGAGTGCCATTTACTTGAATGATATATATTAACAGCTGTGATTGATCCGATCAGCCCTCCAAAAATGGAAAACAACTCTGTGGGTTAAAAATGGAAGCCGTCCGGATCCGTCAGGGGTTAAAAATGGATGGTGATAAATACACCATTATCTCTCTCTCTCTCTCTCTCTCTCTCTCTCCTCTCCCCTTCTAAGCCCCCGCCCCAGCCCCCTTCGCCAAACCCCCTTCACGGCTCCTTCTCTCTCTCACCCTCCCCGTCAGTGAAGCCCCCCGCCCACGAGATCTCTCTCTCTCTTTCTCTCTCTCTCCCTCTCTCTCTCTCCCTCTCTCCTTCTACGACCCTCGGACCCCTACCCTCATCGGTTGCCTCCGCGCCGCCTTCGAGGAGTCCGACAGTCACGCCGCTTCCGGCTTCTCTCTCTCACCCTGCAGATCTCTCTCCCTCTCCCAAATCTGGACCTCGCCGGAGGAGATCTGTTGTTGTTACCAGCCGGGCGCCGGTCCTCCCGTCTCCGCCCAGCCGCTTCAGGAGGCCTCCTCCGCCTCCGCCTCTGCCGGGCAGAGATCGCGCCCCTCCGCCTCTGTCCGACAGCTTCAGGAGGCCTCCTCCGCCTTCGTCTTTGCCAGGCTGAGATCGCGCCTTTCCTCCTTCGCCTCCGCCTCCGCCGACTGCGACCACCACCCACCCCCTCTCTCTCTCTCTCTCTCTCTCTCTCTCTCTCTCTCTCTCTCTCTCTCTCTCTCTCTCTCTCTTTCTCTTTTTCTAATCTCTGTTTTTTTTTGTTTTTCGCAGAGCAGATGAGGGAAGGGAGCAGACTCAGTGGAGGAGGGGAAGAGGGTGTGGGGGATGACGAGATCCATGTCGAAGGGGGATCGGGAGCCCCAATCCTACTAATCTCTCTCTTCTCCCGGTCAGATCTCTTGCTCCAGGAGGAAGGATGCCGATGTGGCTGCGACCAACACCCCCTTAGGTTCTCTCTCTCTCTCTCTCTCTCTCTCTCTCTCTCTCTCTCTCTCTCTCTCTCTCTCTCTCTCTCCCCCCCCCCTTCCTCTCTCTCTCTCTCATATTTTTTTTCTTCTTTCGATTGGCAACCATATTTTTTTTGTCCCTGTTTATATGCTTGAACTTCTGATCAAAGGCTCAAGTCGGAGAGAAAGCTGCATAGATCAAGAAACCGGCAGAGAAGTAAAGCATAGGAAACCCAATTTCGAAGCAATTTTGGATTCGTGATGTGATCTTCAATTGGTTGGTGTTTGTGGGGTGCTTTGATGAATTGCAGGAAGAGGGTGGTGTCGTCAGAACCAAAGGAGAAGGGAGCAAGAGGGAGAAGAGAGTGAAAGACTCCAATGCGCCAAAGCGCCCTCATTCTGCATTCTTTCTCTTCATGTATGTCTTCAATGCTCAAACCCCATGATTGTTTAATGGGATCAAAAATCCAGTGATCCAAAAATAAATTTTTGTTTTCTATTTGGTTGTTTATCTTGATAGGTTTTCTGTTTGGTTGTTTACACTGAAAGTTTAAAATTTTAGTTTACACCAAAGCCTAAAACAAATTTCTCCATATTCAATCACAAGCATTTTTTTTGTTTGGAATGGTGATCAAAGTTTAGAATTTCGGTGGCGGGGGGGGGGGGGGGGGGGTAAGGGCATTATGATCAAATTAAGATAAAAAAAAAATCATTTAGAAAAATATTTTTAAATGGTGATCTTGATCTTTCATACTTGGTTTCGCTGGTTTTTTTAAAAACTGAGATGGATATGGAAGACAATCTTTTATCATTTTGTCCATCTCCGGGAATCACTCAACTTTTGTTTTATAACCTGTGATAGGGGTAGCTTGACTTGAAGATAAATAGAAAAACTTATGGCAGCTTGATTTTTTTGAATTGAAATCCCCAATATTTGTTATGCAAGTCTATTTAGACCTATATAACTATAATTTGGACCTGATGCAGGAAAAAGGTATTGATCAAGTCCCTGAACAATTGTTATGTCTTTTTTTTTTTATTGATCTTTATTTTTTTTTTGAGTTTAGTTTAGAGACGGACTTGCCTGATCCCTTTGGTTGCCCTATTCGATGACGAATTTGATCTTTTCGAGCTCCATGATCAGGTTAAGTCCTTGAAACAAACATCATTTTTTTTTTAATTTTATGATTATATTGATTGATGAATAAGATTGTGTAGTAGTTTCTTTGTTTCATTTGATCTTTTCAATTCCTTGCATGTTGCTTTGTTGATGGACTTGATCTCTTCAAGTTCTATGATCAACGTGAATTCCAGAACCAAACATTATTTTTCTTATTGCCTCAAATTTTTTTATATTAATAGTGGACTTGATCTCTTTTAGGTGCCATGGAAAATTTCATGCTCATGAGTCCTCCGAGGACCTTTATTCTACTATGTTGTTTGAATCGAGGCTCGACCCCGATCCCCCAATCTTTGATTTCCCACTCTCTATTTCATTGGGATAAAAACCATATGATTTTTGTATAACTTATTATTTCGAGATGTTATTGCATTGATCTTGAATATTATCTTTTAGTAATTAATTAAATTGTTGTAATTTAAATGGAGAAACTTGGACCTCTAATTTTTATTTATTTTTTTTTGTCAAGTTTTGTGGAGGTTGTCATTTAATTTGTCAAGTTCTTAACTATATCTTATATTGTTGGCAGTGTCTATTCGAATGTGGTTGCCCCGCTGATAATGGCAATGATTGACGAACGTGGTTGCCGACATTCGGCTGTGGCAACCATATTCGTTAGCCGCAGTCATTTTCAGTGGGAGTGGTCACCATAGAATATGGTCGCCCCGCTAAAACTATCCGTTGTGGACAAATATGGGCGCCGTCGACGTATTATGTCAACCCTCGCCGAATGTGCTTTGCCATCTAAGGCGGCCACCCCGCTTAAAATGTCGGCTGTGGATGAATGTGAGTTTTGTCGAAATATTATAATCGTTTTTTAATTATTTCCACTCTCAAAATTTTCACGCCGAATGAGAGGCGTATTCCAATCGTCTGTGGATTTGAATTAACACAACTCCCAATCTTTTGACATTTTTCCGAAACTGATCTCTTCGTCTCTCTCCCTCTTATCTAAATTCATAGCTCTCTCTTTGTACATTCTTCGGTTGGGAAATATGTCTCTTCTGTTGGGAAACGTGTTTGATTATATGTTTGTGTAGTATGTATAAAACTCCTCTTAGAAAAACTCTAAATCGTGAAGTGAAATTACTTGCAAAATTGCAATGACACTGCCTACTTCAGGATTTTTGGGAACTTGGGTCATGGTTTTCCTCAAACCTAACATGGTAGGGACATGGTTTGTATATAGCGTCTCATTTTCTTGACAATTGACATGGGTATGGACCTGGTTTGTAAATTATAAGAACTGAATTCTTAGATTTGCTCACGAAATATTACTTTCACCCTCGAAATATTATTATCGCTCTCGAAATATTTTGTTGCCGCTTTTAAAATATTGTCACTTTCTTCGAAATATTGTCACCTTCCTCGAAATATTGTACTCGCTCTCAAAATCTTTTTCGTGCCGACAGGCACGGGCATTACTAGTATATATATATGGGGAGGGATACTCTTACCTATGATCCGAGCCGTCCATTAGATCCCGACGTACGGTTCGGATTAGATGGGGAGTTAAAGCAATGGTGTCCTTATTAAATACCCCGGCTACCCAAATATTTCTAGAATACTTTTTTAAAAAGTCCCAAGAGCTACCACTGACTAGGACTTCAAAGTCTCTAATATGTCGCACTGTCTCCATAATCGGGGCAGAAGATTACTGACAAACAGACTTATTCCACTCCAACTAGATGCCCTATACCATAGCCATGACTACCATGTACCAAAGCTACCTCCAGTCTGAGGGGACTCTTCTCTTCCACCACAGGGACAACATGGAGACCATCGAGGCGGGGTGGCCATTAAGTTTAAGTTTGGAATTAAAATGATCCCATATAGGGCGTACTTGCGAGCATGCAAGGAACAAATAATCACATGTACAGTTCTCCACTTCAACATCACGGAGGTAGCAAGATTAATCTGACATTTGGATTCTTTCGCTTCAATAGGTTCACTTTGGTCAAGATCTTATCTTAAATAGCTAAGGACCTATCCTCACTTTTCATAGGTACTTTCGATTTACAAATAAATCTTTACACCGAGCAAGAGCCATCCTTTTTGTTTAAGAATTTATAGAAGGAATTGAAAGTTAACTTCTCTGATGAATGTAGCCGCCAAAAGATCAATCTTGAGTTGTCGTGACAATAAAAGAAAACTACATCAATCCCTGAAAGTAAATCATGCCACATCATGCCTCTCCTGGCCTCCTCAGACACCACCACCGTCGGCTTCGGGGAGGCCAGGCCTTGGCTTCGGTCGGCTTCGGGGGTGGGATCAGGCCCCCTTCATCCCCTTTGTAGATTGGGCCTCCATCATGCTGGAGTCGGGTGACGTTGCTGCATAGCTTAATCGACGACTTTTGGTCGGTGTCAGGACCGAATCTTCTACCGGGTGTTGTAGGGAAGTTGGATCTGGCTCCAACGTCGAAGTTTCTCTGCTGGTAGGTTTCCAATACAACTCCACTGGGCAGTGGTGAATCATGGCGGTGCGGTGGAGGTGGCGGTTCAATGGCAGTGCGGCGACCTCATCTTTGACTCTTCTTGCTCGGGGGCTGGAATTGGCGGTGATGTGCCTTTTGGGCTATCTTTTGTGGATGGTTCATGTTTTCTTCTTGTTTTCATGTTTCCCCCTTTGGTTCTGGGGTCTAGGTGTATCTCACCGTTGAGCGAGGTCTGTCTCCGCCTACAGCAGCATTCTGTGTTTTCCCTTTTTTTTTTTAGGGTTTGTTGGGTGTGCCGATGGTGGCACTTCCCCAGCCTGTGTGACGGTCTTCGTTCTCGCCAGGCGGCAGTCTCCTAAGTTTGCGCCGGCATGTGGTGGCTTTTGGGAATCCAGTTGTAATCCTCCCTTGATGATGAATACCAAAAAAAAAAGGATAATTTCCACAAACTCCTTAGAGGGGGAGTTCAACATCGGCCTTGCTTCATTCGCATGTCAGTTCGCCACATTAATGTTAGCCTCACAAAAAAAAGGCGAGACACTCATAACTCTCGAGCTTGCAAAGAAGATGGCGGTTATCCTCAATAAAGGGGTCATATGGGCTTCCATTGATAATCTTCTGAATCGTTTTCATTGAGTCTCCCTCTGTTATATATAAACCTCTTAAATCATTCAATATTTACATATCAACCCCTACAATTAGTTGGCATCTAAAATAAAAAGATATTTTTAAGATATTCCTTCATTCAGTTGTTATTTTATTAATCTAAAGAAAAAATAACCGATTTACCCATGATTTTAATTACTAAAATCGATATATCTTTATTGAACATTGACTTAATCCAGAACAAAAACAGACATAACTCGAATCTAACTTGAAACTAATCCGAAGAATTCTCACATTGGAGAGGTACTTACAGAGTTTAGGCAGGTAAATTATTAAGGATGAAATCAAAAATATTATCTCCTTTTGAATATCTACTAATTACAGGGATCAATATATAATATTTGAATGAATTGAGGGGTTTGTATGTTAATATCACTTTGATAGGGGGCTATATGTAAAAAAGAAAATGGTAGGGGTTGATTTGTAAAAAACCCTCTTTTTTGAGAAAACCCTCTTGTGTGGAGGGGGGGTTTGCCCTGGACCTCTACTTGTTCATTGACTAAATAATATATATAAAAAAAAATTACAAACTAAGAACAAGAAACATCAAGTGGAATTTTGTGAAGTTATTAGATTAAGAACAATGCTATATTCATACCGAACGTAAAATAGAATGACTTGTCATCCAATCACATGTAGTGTCACTTTGTTTGTCGGTCGAGTCTGACTGCAATGCACCAATCGGAGTTGTGATCGTGACACATCGTTCTGTTTAAAGAAATCGGTAAAAGCATTGGGGGTAAATAGTATTTTTCTTTAGGATTTGTTCTTTAGGAAATAAAATAAAGGAAACTAGTTCTGCAGAAATTCTTTTTCATGCTGTTTAATTTTCTTTGTTCTTTTAGCAGGGAAATAAAAGGAAGAAATCAAACTTGAAATTATTTTTTTTAGCAGGGAAATCAAGAGAAAGGGAATTTCTACAGGTTTAGTAGGGAAATAATTTCCTTCTTAATGTGAAAATACACCCACCCGGAAATCCTCTTTACATGATTTGATCGGCAAAAGAACTCCGAAAATTTAAACGAAAACCCAATTTTCACTCATTAATTCATTTATGCGGTTATTTTCCGCGCAAAAGAACAGAACCTTAGTAAAATTCGGTAAAGAAGGATAACCTCTTGTCACAAGAGAAATTAACAATGCAGAAGGATACTAAGTTACACCAGAGGCCATGGGACCAGAAGGCATGCATGAAGGGAAGGTGGTCAGTCTTTACTGCGGCGGCGGGCGGTGAACGGGGACAGCGAGCTTCTGGCCAAGGAGGCAGTAGTTCCCGATGCCGCAGATGAAGTAATGCATCCCCTCCTCGCCGAGGGTGACCGTCGCCGGCCCGACCAGAAACGTTCTGAAGGGGTTCTCGGCGTCGCAGCCCTCGAACTCCCTCCTCGACACCTGCACCACGTTGTAGAACCCCGTCTCGAACCTGAACACTGCGAACCAGAGGCCATGTTAGATCATCGTCTCGGTAAGCAATGGAGAGGTAGATGGTGGTGATGATGGTCACCGAGAGAGTCGCCGACGGTGAAGGATCGGTTGTTGGGCCAGTTGACGTAGAGATCGCCGGTCGGAGGGATGGACCATAAGGAATCCCCGACGATGTGGTCCCGGGCGCAGCACGTGGCGCAGAGGGCGGCCATGACGGCGATCTGAAGCAGGCGGCTCCTTGAATCCATTGCCGGTTAGAGAGAGAGAGAGAGAGAGAATGGGAAGTTCTGACGGTTAGCATTGGCTGTAGAGAGGAAGCGTGGCTTTTCTGAAAACGAGTTACAATTTCCTCTAGTCGGTAACTATCCAAAATTACAGTTTACTCCCTAAAGTGTAGTCAAAAATCACTTAACCCCCACTACAGTTACTAAATTACATTTTGCCCACCTTCAATTCAGTTGTTTTTTTTTGGGGGGGGGGGGGGTTTAAGGAAGGGTGGGTCACCACCAGACCCCTAGGAGCCGCAATAGCCCGATGGAAGCAAAGAAAACACAAATAAACCGCCACCCCGACGAAACAACCACAAACCACCACTCCAGCGGCAAGACAAGAGGAGAAAGCTCCCCCCACAAAGCAAAGAAACCATAAACCAACACATAGCCACCACTGACTGAAGATAGGGAGCACCGACCCATAAACATAAGCAAACAAACAAAAAAGTAAAGAGAAAACCACACCAAAATCAAGCAGCAACGGTCACAAAACGATGTTAACCACAATGAACCCCCGATTTGTCTCCGCTCCTTCAGCTGTCGCGTCGAGCCATAGGGATCCGCCCACCGAGCATAGGAGGGTGACTGAGAAACCCAACGTCGAAACATCCACCAAGCGGCCGGCTAGGGTCCAATCCAGCCACTCCAGCTACTCCAGCAGGAAGCCGTCACTGCACCCCGCCACGACCGGAGATCGTCGAAGCCGAGCAGGAGAGGTCCGTGCAATCCAGGAAGAGACGAGCACAAAATCATTGATGTCGCCGACGTCGACAAAACCGGCCAACCAAAACCCTATAGATGGAAAGGGGGGCGAGAAGGTCCCAATATCAACAAGGGGAGGAAAGAGGAACCATTTCCGATCCCAAGGGGAGCAGATCCAACGAGACCTGGTCTCCCCAGTGTCACCGATGTCGACTGAGGAAGTCAGGAGGGCGATCGCCGAAACCCTAAACCAAGGGATAACCACTGCCGAAATTAATGATCGATAATTCACAAGAGAATTTAGTACTTGACAAAAGGGGGTATTGTGCTTAACGTTTAAAACTATAGTGACCGATTTGGAACAAAATAAGCTAAGGGAGCGCTAAGTTATTTTGGGCTAATCTTAGGGGTAAAATGTAATTTACCATTTGTATAACATTAAACCTCTTTAAAAATATAGAAAGAAACATTGTATGCAACTGAGAATTCTCAGCTTCATCTCAAATGTGTCTCACACCTCCCTTCTTTCTAGGGGGTTAAGTAGTTTTGAGTTAAGCATCAGGGAGTAAAGGGGAACGACTGTCTGCCATGAGAGAGAGAGAGAGAGAGGCTTACAAAATAGGGTATTGTGCTAAAATTTAAAACTATAGGGACCGATTTGGAACAAAAAAACTAAGAGGGGTTTAGTGATTTGGGGCTAAACTTAGGGGTTATAACATTTGAATCTCTTAAAAATATAGAAAATCAATTGTGAGAAACTATAAAGTTCTCAGCTTCATCTTAAAAGGTCTCTCACCTCCTTTTTTTCTAAACTAAGGGCGGTTAAGTGACTTTGTGCTAAATTGCAGGGGGGAAAGTGTAATTTACCTATCCATAAAACATTAAAATCGTTAAAAAATATATAGGAAAAACAAATTTATGATTTTATAATTTATGATGAGATATTAAAACCAACCCAAACATATGAGATTTAGGATCGATAATTTTGGGTAGATAAAGGGTTGTAAAGTATTTATGGTCGGTAAGAACATGATGTTACTCATAATTTATTCAAATTAATGATTTTATAATTATGATGACAACTTGCGGATTATTTTGATTATTTATGGCATGAGACCTTGTTTGTTAGATATTTTGCAGTGGAAGCGAGCAACGAACAATTCCCAATGATATAAATGATGCAATCACAGTATCCAGGAGATTCAGACCACACCTGTGGTATCACACGTGATTAATAGCATCGGGGGTGCATCATAGATGTTTTCTGATCGGTCGGTCGGTCGAATGATGCATGAAGAAACACTATGGCCGATTTTAATAAGGGATATCCACGTAGCACTAAAGTAGCATAGAGGTCTCTGCTATAGTATTATAATAATAGATTAGATTATCAATATTGTTACGAAGAGAGAGGGAGAGAGAGACTAGGATTTGGAGAGAAAACTCCTTGTATTATCTCATCATTGTGTGTCTCATTACATAAGACTACCTCTCCTTATAGAGAGAGAGAACGCACACCATTACAATACCATAACCGAGGTGGGACTAATAGTAACTCTACATCTAATACCCCTCGTCAAACTGATGTAACGTATAAACCGACATCAATTTGCTTACTAAAAGAAAGGAGAAAAAAAAATCAAATATCTCATTTTTATGCTGTAAAGTAAAGATAGTATCAGGGCGACTTGCAAGCAAGTCGTCCTGGAAACTCGATTGACCTGCAAGCAGGACAACTGGGGGGACCTGGCCAACCTGTAAACAGGTCAACCGGGGGAATTGGCAATGATCACTAAAGATCGGAGCGGAGGAAGCCGACAATGATGGAAGCCGGCAATAAAGAAGGCCGAAAGGAGAGAGATCGGCTAAGAAAAAAGATATGGATGTGTGAGACCTCATAAGAGGCAAGCACTCTGCCGAAGCAAGCATTTGAAACCTCCTAGAAAATCTCAATCATCACAGACAAAGAAGAAAAATAAGAGAAAGTAGAGTCGTAGCTCTAGTAGGATCACGTGACCAAAGAAAGGGAGAGGATCCAAAAGCTGACACAAGTGTGACCAGTAAGAGAGAGGATTCAAAGTGCCGGCACAAGTGTAATTGGAGAGAGAGAGAGAGAGAGAGCGAGCGAGGATAAAAACATGTCGAATATGACAGTGGCCAAGAAAAGAGACCCCAGAGGGAGAGAAGCTCAATCGGAAGGAGGAAGAAGATCTCGATCGACAGAGAGTAAGGAGTACTAGATGGACCGGTAGAGCGCAAGGCACTAGTGCAGGCGCAGGCGGATTGGTAGAACGCAAGGGCGCAGGTTACAAGTGCAGACCTAGTGCATGCGTAGGCGGACCGGTAGAACACAGGGCGTAGGTAGACCGGCAAAGCGCAAGGACGTAGGTCGCCCGGTAGAGCGCAAAGCGTAGGTAGGCCGACAGAGTGCAAGGCGCAGGCAAGCCGACAGAGTGCAAAGCACAAAGCGCAAGCGGACCAGTAAAGTGCAGGGCGCAGGGGATGAGTGCAGGCGCTAGCGGACTGGTAGAGTGCAGGCGGGCGAACCGGTAGAGCACCGACAGATAGCATGGAGTAGATAGAGTGCAAGGCATAGGGAGCTGGAGGACCAGTAGAGAGAAAGGCATAGGGCACAGGCGGATTAGTAAAGCGAAAGGCATAAGGCGCAGGTGGACCAGTAGAGCGCAAGGTATAGGGCGTAAGGCGCAGGGCACGAGTGCAGGCGAGCAGCCGGAGCTCACGCAAGTGGCCAAACACAAGAGGGGAGTTTGGGGCGTCAGCGATGGCGAGCAAAGGAGCAGAGGAGGAGGCCGGACGACAAGCACGAAGGAGGAGGCAGATCCGGCTCGACGGTTGGCTACGATCACAGGGAGGAGGCGGCGCGATGAGGGAGAAGGTCGACGTTGGCTGCAAGCTGCGCTCCAGGAAAGAGGCACACCAGCGATAGGGCCGTCGCAGAGAGGTGGCTGTCCAGTTGTGCATGTTTGCAAAGCTGCTCATGCGGTAAGGCTCGCACAGATGAGGGCTGTGCTACGGGATTGCACAGGAGGGTGCTTGCTCACGATCGGGATTGCGAGATCAACCGGATCTGGGGCACGGGCCACTGGCATGCGCGAGGATCGGTCGGATCTCAAGCACGGGCGACCAAGAGGAGCACGGGCGGCTCGGCAGCAGCGCTAAGCGGCCAGGCCACTGGACTATGCACACGGGCGGGGTCGGGTGCACAAGATCAGGGCGCTCAGGAGAGAGTGAGGCGGCGCACGGGATACGACCGCCCAGGCCCCACTCGGGAGAGAGAGGGGGGCGCTCAGGAGAGAGTGACGGGATTGAGATAGGAAAATAAATTGTACCATGCGCGGTGTCCCCGAGGTCGCCGGCGACGACCGAGGAGACCGTGGCTAGAGATGGGATTTCTGAAACCCTAGACCGGCTCTGATACCATGTTAAGAAGAGAGAGGGAGAGAGAGAGAGACTAGGATTTGGAGAGAAAGCTCCTATATTATCTCATCATTGTGTGCTCATTACATAAGACTACGTCTCCTTATATAGAGAGAGAACACACACCATTACAATACCATAATAACCGAGGTGGGACTAATAGTAACTCTACATCTAATAAATATAAACTTAGCATTAATATCCCAACTGATCTATTCAACTAAAATCGAGTCTATAAACTAAATATGCATTAAAATTAGGATAAATTAGATATAGGTCCTTAAATATATGTAAATGCATTAAAATTACGACAAATATAGGTACATGCAAATTTTGTGCCGCCAGAAAAGAGCACAAACATCCCCTTCTCAATGGACATCTGACCCGCCAACTGACGAAGTGAGGTGCACTTGGTGATAATGGTCTCCCTCACGGCGTCGATTCGCAACTGAGAGGTAATCACCACAGCATGTTGGGAAACTCGACAACAATCTGCAGCTGCGAGCAACACACACAAGTAAAGAGTAGATAATAAGCTACGGAAAGGAACTGTTTGCAACAAGGGAAAATGACAAGTAACAAAAAGGAAGGGTGGTGCCCATTTTATAGGAAAACTTTCAAAAAGAAAAAATCCTTGAGAAGTCCCCGCCTTTGACACCACATTCATCAAGGGTGGAGGAGGATCCATTGCTGAGGAGATCCTGGCCTGCCACCGTTGAGGGTGGATCGGAGTATCTTAGCTCATTGAAAATATCATAGTGATCGATCACGAGCATGGCCTTTTTCATCTCCTTGAAGGAGTCAATTGTATCCTTAGGCTCCACATCGAGGCTCGCTCGTCGTGTAGGCGTGTCTAGTTTTTAAGAGTCTTCTATCCTGGAGGATGTTAGGTCTTTTCTTTTGGCAGACCTGCAAGTCATGTCTGTATGATGTATCCTCTTAATTGTTTGTACCAAAAAAAAAAAAAGAATACAATATTTCCAGAACAGTGATTAGGTAAAAGTTAGACATAATGATATCTTAATGATTTAAAAATTCATAAAACATGATTTTAAATCCAGACTCAAAAGCAACAATACAAAAAAAAAAAACTAAGTGTTATTTAACCGATTCATAACTATAATATTTCATGATTCAACAAAAGAAAGCTAGTGTGCATAGGCAAAATTTAGATTATAGCACGATTACCACATATTTCTGGTCAAGCCCGATGCAAACAAGAATCAGCAGTCAACTTTTTGCGTAAACTGAAACTTTTGGCACGGACCTACAACCAAAACTCTTTTCCATTAATTAAACACTTAGTGTCACGCCCTGGATCTAGCTACAATGGAAACCAACCAGACACGAGATGTGAGGGGGGTTTAAAAAGGTAAGTTAAAAGAGTAAATGGGTTTTGAGGTAATTTTTATCATTTAATTTATTACTATATTATCATTAACTAATTACTATGTGATGAGGGATGGCTTTGAGGGAAAGCCTATCGGACTTTGAGAAAAAGCCTACCAAACAAAAGAATAATACTGACATTTATTCAAAGCATCTAACATCATCCAACAAGTCTAATCACTTATTACATAATCACTTGGAAATAAAGACAGCTAACTAAAACCTCTAGAGTCCTCTCTCAATAACTACGCTTCTCGAGGTAGCGCCTGAGAAGGGTCTACAGTACCTGAAAATAGTGTGCAACAACGGGGTGAGTTTACAAAGGTAAACTCAGTGAACAACTAACCCTAAACTAACTAGGATAAATTATAGTCGTACACCACCCTCCTAGAAGTCTACGCGGGCGACAACTTAAATATACATATATTGCAAGTAAGGCAGATCAGCTAGCTAACATGGCAGTTCTACTATATTACAACTACAACTAGCAGATATAAAATAAGTAACCATCCAGATCAATAAATATGCAACACCGAAAGTTAGTTATACCTACTCCTAAAGTGAACCGGCAGTTTTCTAACTATGTCTGCCAACAGAAACCTGGGTCCAAGCGTACCTGGAGAGCCAGAAATACCCATATGGCCATAAGGGGGCTTGGTCTTTCACCACGAGGCACTCCCGCTCAACTTATTTTTCGGGGTCATTACCTAGGGGTGGACTACTAGACCAATAGGGGTTTTACCGCCTGCCCAACCCTAAATTTGGCGTGTGGACATTGTTCGAGAAGAGATGATCGAATTTTGCGACCATTCTATTTTTGCTGACAAAAGCGGTTGCTACAGTACCGATGCAGCCGAAGGCGGCCGAGGTGTGTTGCTGCCGAAGGAGGCCGATTGTGTTTTGTGATACCAAATTTTGTCAACCCTGCTACATGTAGACGCCCTCACTGATTATGGGTGCCAACACCGAATGTTGGTGTCGCCGACTGTGTTTTGTCATACCCTCGAAATATTATCACCCTGGAAATATTGTTATCTCCTTTGAAATACTATCGTCACTCTCGAAATATTTTATTGCCACCTTTGAAATATTATCACATTCCTTAAAATATTATCCCCGCCCTCGAAATCTTTTGTGTGCCGATAGGCACGGGCATTAGTAGTATATATATATGGGAAAGGGTTTTGTAAAATCGAGTGCACCATTCAAACGATGAACCTAAATGGAGAAGCTACCATGTATCTCACTAGCGACATACAACCGGAGTATGTCACTAATGAGATATTCAGCAGGAATTGTTGACTTTTATGTCACTAGTGAGATACCGTTGATTTACTAGATGGAAGGCTTGGATTTTGAGTTCACCATTTGAATGGTGAACTCGAGTTCTGCTTCCTAGGCCCCTATGGATGTTGCCTACGGGGTTGGCTAAATGACAAAAAAAATTTAAGTATAAAATATATTCAAATTGCTTATAATGGCATAGTTGGAGAGAATTTGGCAAAGATGGCATTGGTTGCCTTTTCAATAGGTAATCTCAGTGTTCTAAAAAGCGACCTAGCCTAGGTGCTAGAACCCCCCCCCCCCCCCCCCCCCCCCCCCCCAACCCATCCTAGCTCCTAAGCGGTGGAGAAAAGTTGCCTAAGTCACTAGGCGGGCCTAGGCACATGAACATGTATAGATGCTATTTTATTTTTGATAATCTTGATTTTATAGTTTGGATTGTAGAAAAATCATGGATATTATGATATTATCTCATAATATCATGCTTGTTTTTGTTTTTGATAATCTTGAGTTTTGTTTTTGTTAATCTTGAATTCCGGGCCGTGCGATTTTCAGTGGCTTACGGGAAAACCACAGGCGTGTAGTGCATTGTTTGCTCCATCTACTCTTGATGGGTGTTCAGAATCGCACGGGTGTGATTTTCGACAGCTGATGGAAAAAACAGGGTATCTCGATGCGGATCCGGAAAAGCTATAGTTGCACGTCCAAAACTACGGTGTGCAATTTGGTCACACTGTTATTTTCCAATACCCGTAACATGCTAATCGTGATATTTAGTATTTAGTTTTCAAAAGAGGTCTTGTTACTACCCAGACCAATGATACCATGGATGAGGTCAGGATGGACGATGATGTGAGTCTTGTTAGTATCATGGCTCATCATTTACCTCAACCCCCTATATTTTGGAGGGAGTTGTGGTGGTGAAAGGCACCGACGAGGGCGCTTATCTTTGGGTGGAAACTCTTACAGAACCACTTACCGACTAAGGACCTCCTCATTAGGTGTAATATGTCTCTTGATCCCCTTTGCTGCAAGTGTGCATGCGAGCTAGGTTGAAGATGTCACTCATGCGATGTTTGGGTGCCATCGTGCGAAGAGGCACGAGGTTTGCTTCCTCTTCGTGGCAATGCCCCAATGAGTATCCAGAAATGGTGTGCCATGATTTGTGAAGCATTGGATGAAGAGGACCGTGACAAATCTCAGAGTAGTCTCTGATTAATGCGATGCTCGATCGTAATAAAGAGTTTTTAAGGGAACCTCTCTTTTGATTGCTAGGACTTATGTCATTCGATCTAATATGTTTATGGTAGCTAATGCTGGTTTTGGTTGTTCGCAGATCCCAAGACCCAATCTTCTTCAGATGGATTCCGCCAGAACGAGACGACGTGGCTCTCAATCAAGGCATGTGCACAAGTGGTACGGGCTTCGTTTTACGAGACCACAATGGAGACATCTTGTTGGCTGGTGCGACCCCCAATCAGGACCTCTTCGGTGATTGATACGGATGCTAGAGCTCTGTGGGAGGGGCTTAAGGCGACATTGGTTTCCAAATGAAGCACTGCATCATGGATCGAAGGTGACTCTGCTACTATCATCAACTAGATCAAGAATGGATGCGGCGATCATTACCTCCTCAATGATATAGGGGCAATGATTCAAGACATAATGGCACTCAGGATATCCCATATTTACCATAAAACTAATACGACGGTGGATTGGGTAACTAATTTTGGAAAACTTTTGGTAGATACTTATATCTGGACACCAAGTCTAGGATGGATATGTCGGCATGTGTGTACTCTCATTTTGTTTAATATCAATTATCTAGCTTATTAAAAAAAATTGATATTATTTGCTGATTTCTCAGTCTTCATCCTTAGCTGATGATGTTCTAACGTGGCACCAGAATATCTTTGCCCATTTGATGACTGCTAAATATGACCGACCAGTGACATCGCGCCACATACCCCACTTACGGAAGGATGTAATTAATTTCATATAATGCTATTCAGCCCGAAGGTTGTCCTGATTCCGCTCAGTACGACTGACGTGGCAGCGGTCAGTCGTATGTGGCGCAATGTCACTGGTATGTCTCTTGATCCCCTTTGCAGCAGGTATGCATGTGAGGTTGAAGATGTCACGCATGTGATGCTCAGGTATCATCATGCAAAAGAGGTATGAGGTTTGCTTCCTCTTCGTGGCAATGCCCCAACAAGTATCCAAGAATGGTGTGCCATGATTTGTGAAGCATTGGTTGAAGAGGACCGTGACAAATCTCATAGCAGTCTTCTGATTAATACAAGGCTCGATCGTAATAAAGAGTTTTTTGAGAGAAGTTCCAAGAACCCTCTTTTGATTGCTAGGACTTATGTCATTCGATCTAATAAGTTTATAGTAGCTAATGCTGGTTTTGGTTGTTCGCAGATCCCAAGACCTACCCAAGACCCAATCTTCTTCAGATGTATTCCGCCAGAACAAGACGACGGGGCTCTCAATCAGGGCATGTGCACAAGTGGTATGGGCTTCGTGTTACAAGACCACACGAGACATCTTGTTGGCTGGTGCGATCCCCAATCAGGACCTCTTTAGTGATTGATACGGATGCTAGAGCTCTGTGGGAGGGGCTTAAGGCGACGTTGGTTTCCAGATGGAACACTGCATCATGGATCGAAGGCGACTCTGCTACTATCATCAACTAGATCAAGAACGGATGGTGATCAGTACCTCCTCAATGATACATCCCATATTCAGGACATCCCATATTTAGGACATAACGACACTCAGGGCAATTATTCAGGACATAACGGCACTCAGGACATCCCATATTTACCATAAAATTAATACGACGGTGGATTGGACAACTAATTTTGGAAAACTTTTGGTGGATACTTATATCTGAACAGAAAACTTTTCGTTGGAATTAGCTGCCAAGTCTAGGATGGAAATGTCGGCGTGTGTGTACTCTCATTTAATTTGTTTAATATCAATTATCTAGCTTATTAAAAAAATTGATCTTATTTGATGATTTCTAACGTGGCACCATAATATCTCTGCCCGTTGACCGATAACATGACTGACCAGTGACATTGCGCCACATACCCCACTTACTGAAGGATGTAATTAATTTCATGTAATGCAATTCAGCCCAAAGGTTATCCTGATTCCGCTCAGTACGACTGACGTGGCAGCTGTCAGTCGTATGTGGCGCAATGCCACTGGTCGGTCATAATTAGCAGTCATCAAAGCGGTCATCAAATTTTTTTCTCGAGGAAAGGAGGAGGAAACACCCTCGAGTCTTGGTATCGCCCAAGTACCAACCTACCCACCGACCTTTCTCTCTCTCTCTCTCTCTCTCTCTCTCTCTGCAACTCTTTCGCTGATCTTTGAGTCAACAATGGCGATGTTGATAGGCGCCCGCGGTGTCCTCCTATCCGCTCTCCTCCTCTCCGTCTTCCTCCTCTCCTCCTCGCCCGCCCTCGCGACCACCGCAGTCGAGTACTGCGGTAAGTTCTCAGTGTTCCTATTTGTGTGATTTGGTAGAATCTAGGGTTTCTTGTTCACCGAATCTCCCCCTCCTTCTTTTCGATCTCGACCTTGTGGATGGGCGAATCTAGGGTTCTTGTTCACCGAATCCTCTCGATCGTTCCCGTAGCATGTGGCTTCTTGTAATTTCTGCTCGGATCATCTGATCTCGTTCCACGGTCCGCTGACGATCTCGCTTCCATTTTTCCTGGACGTATCGAGATTTGAGAATTATGTGACGATTTGGATCTCCAGGCAGTTTTTGAGCTGTTGATATGCTTGGGTGTTTAGGAGATCCAATGGTTAGGATTGTTGGAAAGAACAGTGCTTTTTCTCTTGATGATGGGTGGTCTGCACTGCTTGCAGATAAGAAAGCCGACTATGCGGTGAAGGTGAAGGGGGTCGAGATTTCGCCGGATCCCGTCGCTCGAGGAAAGCCGGCTACTTTCAGCATCTCGGCGCACACTGGTAAAGGCGCCTGCTTGCAGTTTTAGTATACCTTCTTAGTGTTTTATCACCTCAATTTATCATGCTGGGAAAAAAAAAATTGGATACATAAAAAATGTTCCCTTAAAATTTCTCTAAGTTGACATGTAGTGGTGAGTAGCTCAAACATTTTAATTAAGTATTCCAAAAAAAAAAATTAATAAAGGGTAAGTGTATATGTTGCAATCATTGCAGTATCTTGGCCCAGAAAAATGGAGACCAATAATTTTACTGGCAAGTTTGTTTGCAGCAAGTTCCTTAGCTCCTTTCACTGCACCATGTTGGAGAAATTATTGTCGGGGGTGCCTCCCGGCTGCTACCCTCTTTTGAAAGTATATTGTGTTGTTTCTAGAGAAGACAGAGGTGGCGGCAAAAAGATTTTTAGGTCACATTTGATATGCAGTATAGGGGCTGGGATACGATAAAGGGATTCGTAAACCATGTTTGGTGGCTTAATTTAAGTGTGAGATAACAGATCTGGGTGTATTATATATCTCATGCACATGTGCTGTAATAATTACTAAAGAGGTGGTCTATCATATTCAATGATATGTGGCAACAAAAAATTAAAAATCATGATTTTCGTTTTCTCTTTCCACTCTTGTAAGTACCACAGGTCCACAACCATCACACCGGCACCACCGCTACTGTCGTTGCGGCTACGAACACACCACCGTCATTGCATCACCGTAGCCTCCACATTGCCGTTGTTGGCACCACCACCACCGTCATCTTGGCAATCACACCATTGTTGCCATCGCCATATTGTCACCATCCTTACCGCTTTGCTGCATTTGTATGCACTTGATGTAATTGAATCAAAGGTATTTTGTGACATACTGTAAACATGCCCTTATCCTAGGTTCCAATAGCACATACCAAACACTACTAGGGATTCCATTACCATTATTTCATGCACATGTGCTGTAATAATTACTAAAGAGGTGGTCTATCATATTCAATGATATGTGACAACAAAAAATTGAAAGTTACGATTTTCGTTTTCTCTTTCCACTCTTGTACGTACCACAAGTACACAGCCATCACACCAGCACCATCGCTACTGTCGTTACGGCTGCAAAAACACCATTGTCATTGCATCACCGCAGCCTTCATATTGTCATCGTTACCACCACCACCACCGTCATCATGGCATCGACACCATTGTTGCCACCGCCATATTGTCACACCCTTACTGCTTCACTACATTTATATGCACTTGATGTAATTAAATCAAAGGTATTTTGGGACATATTGTAAACATTTCCTTATCCTAGGTTCCAATATTACGTACCAATCACTACTAGGGATTCCATTACCATTATCTCATGCACATGTACATTAATAATTATTAAAGAGTGGTCTATTATATTCAATGATATGTGACAACAAAAAATTGAAAATCACGATTTTCGTTCTCTTTCCACTCTTGTTCGTACCACAGGTCTACAATCATCACACTGACACCACCACTACTGTCGTTGCGGCTGCCAACACACCACTATCATTGTGTCACCGCAGCCTCCACATTGTCGTCGACTCGTCGTTACCATCACCACCGTCATCATGGCAACCACACCATTGTTGCCGCCGCCATACTGTCACCACCCTTACCGCTTTGCTGCATTTGTTTGCATTTGATGTAATTGAATCTAAGATATTTTGGGACATATTGTAAACATACCCTTATCCTAGGTTCCAATATTACATACCAAACACTACTAGGAATTCCATTACCATTATCTCATGCACATGTGCTGTAATAATTACTAAAGAGGTGGTCTATCATATTCAATGATATGTGATGACAAAAAATTGAAAATCACGATTTTTGTTCTCTTTCCACTCTTGTACGTACCACAAGTCCACAACCATCACACTAGCACCACCACTATTGTTGTTGCGGTCGTCAACACACCATTGTCATTGCGTCACCGCAGCCTCGACATTACCGTTGTTGCTACCACCACCACCGTCATCATGGCAACCACACCATTGTTGTCCCTGCCATACTGTCACCATAATTACCGCTTTGCTGCATTTTTATGCACTTCACTTATAATTCAATCAAAGGTATTTTGGGACATACTGTAAACATGCCCTTATCCTAGGTTCCAATATTACATACCAAACACTACTGGGATTCTATTACCATTTCTGACATTGTATCTTAACTTGTACCAAATACTTGAAATAGATAAGTCCTTGTTTATGGTAATCCGGTGGAAAAGCTTGTCCAGCCTAATCGTATGGGCCTTTTAATCGCATGTGTCAAATGTGGTCTTAGTGGTTGTGTCTTAGTAACATTGTTGTCATGTCCGGTCGACGGTCGCATATGTGCATATACGACTGCATATGTGAAAGCTCCTCGTAAGGACTATTATATTGATGCCACACATGCAAGGAAGCACATATGCAACCACACATGACTTACACAAAGCTAACGGTCCAATTTTAGATTGTTGGAGCTATGCCATCGCATAAGTAATTGTGCGGCCGCATATGGCAAACTCCAACAGTCAAAATCCCGGGTGGAAATACATCCACTATAAGTGTCTGATGCAGGAAAAAAAATTAGTGTGGTCTGCGAGCTTTGCAACTATAAAGCCAAGGTGGTATCGTAAACAATGATGTCAAGGCAGTTAGTCGGTGCCTAGAGATCAAGTCTGCCTAGGTGAGGTGTGGCCTAGGTGGCACCTATGCGAGGCCTATGCGATAATTTTTTTAATATTAAAAATCTATATATAAGATAATTCTAAGATTTGAATAAATAAAATGCATAATACCATAAAAAACTTCATGTAAAATTAATCAAATAACCAAAATCAAACATTCTTATCTTAAAGTAGTATTCGTGTCATCATTGTCATGGTACATCATTGAAATGTGAATATATATAACCAAAGATATCATGCATCATCTTTTTTTTTAGAGAACTCCCTCTTGTATGGAGGGTGGGTTTGGTATGGACCCCTATCTGTTTATTAATAAAGCAAAACTAGTTACAACTAAAAGAGGTGGCAACTGGAAAGATTACAACAATGAAGAAAACAAAGCTCTCAGTGTTTCCAAGAAAGTGGAAATCCACAACTTCAAAGTCTTTGATATCCTCTTGATAACCTCTGTTGAGGATCTAACTTCTGCTCGAAAACCCTCTGATTTCACTCCAACTAAAAAGATCAACAAATTGCAATAACAAGAGTATCCCAGAGCTTCCTTAAATCTATTGGACTTTTCTTCTTCCTCCAAGTAGTCCAGAGAGCTGGCATAGAAGCTAGGGTACTAAAGATGAATTTTTCTTCAAAAATGTGTCCAAACTTCTCTTGCAAAATCACATTGAAGCAAAAGGTGGTCGGCTGTCTCCGCATGTGAATTACAGAAAGAGTATGAACTGTCAGTAATGGTCGGATGTTCCCTTCTCAGCATATTATCTTTAGTAAGAATTTAATTTTAACGTTGCCAGACTCGTAAAAATCTGATGCTTTAGAGGAACTTTAGCCTTCCAAATATTCCTCACCAACGGACAAATAAAAGAACCATTGAGGCTCTTATATAAAGAATTAACTGAGAAAGTACCTGAAGAAGTAAGCCGCCACTTAGTAGAGTTTCGATTCAAGGTTAGAAAGACTTTTGAGGATTTGAAGATCATGTAATTTATCTTGAGGTTGTCTGGATTCCTATAGAAAAGGTTGGCTTCCAATGGGTCTGCACCTTGATAATAGAAGCTCGGGAACTGATAGGAGCTTGCTTCTGTCTGACTAGGTGGTAGAGCTTAGGGAATAGTTCTTGGAGTGAAATATCATGCATCATCATCAACATGGAACAATCAATGCATAAGATGATATTACTATTAAAAAGTCAACTTAGAAGCTAGAGCATACATAAACTCTAGGTCCCTAACGTTCATTATGTAACAAATCAAGCATAATAAATAAACCATAAAAATTTAGTACAATCCTTTGGAGGAATAGAAGCACTAGAGATGATAAATCACATGTATATGTAAATATAATTCAAAGAGAACGAAAAAACTCATAATGAAACAATAACCTTAACCATTGTAAAATAAATAATAATAATAATACAAACTCTAAATTAGAACCTATAGATAGATAGGTAAGAAGAAAGACAAAGGAAATGGCATTTAATTATATAGATCATATGTACATAGGGAAAGAAGACAAAAAATGAGGAAAAAAATGCCTTTTAATCCATGTCAACTACCTATGTTGTGGTCGAGGCTACTAGGCACTCAATTGTCTAGGCAACGCCTTGACAACACTAATTGTAAGGCTCAAGTATAACTTGACGCATCCGCCAAGGTCTGATGCCAAGAAGTGTTCCGAGACCACCACTGACATCCGCAAGGAGATAATGATCTAAATGTAGACGATCGTCAATGTCTCGATACACACATATCGTCGCAACATGAGCAAGTACACCAAATACAAGTTTTAAGAGAAATGTGTGGGAGGAGGAGCTAGGGGATAATAGCACCGAGGAGTAGGTACCGTATATGCCACCAGGGAAACTAAAGGCAACGAGCTGTGGAGGGTGACGATTCAGGCCCCTCATCGGAAAGATTTGTTGTATTACTATTTTTTTAATATGTTTTTTTAAACTTTGATGAATGTAGTGTGCCATCATTTGACTATTTATGTGTTTCATGTTTTTAATTCGAATTACAGCAAAAAAACAAGAAAAACAAATAGCACCCCGGTGGTGCGACTGACGATTGCATACAACTACATATGCACTCAACTCAATCAGAGTTGTGTGATCACACATCGCACTTGACAACATTGTTGTCCACATTGGAATTGTCTCATCTAATATGATAGGTAGATAAAATTTGCACATCTACTTATTTGTAAATTTTAGAAGGAATATTTTGCATGAACGAGGCAGTTAAACGATAAATATTGGTTTTATCTCCTCGCCACAAATTCGATCTGTGAAGAATTTTATTTAACTCGTCGCCTCGTCTATATGATCATTGTTATTTAGTATTTTGGAATAATTGTCTTCAATTGAGATAACAATCCATTTTTCGATGGGCGAATTTCATATGAGATCTGCTTGTGTTTCCTTTGCTTCTATTATGCATCATAGAATAAGAATTCGCTTCTTTTGGTACCAAGTTCAAGTGATCTTTGTTTGGATCAATTCTCTTTATCTGAAATCTGATTGCTACGCTTGATCAAGTCTCTGTAGCGAGACCCTCAATGCTAAAGAGATTGAATGTATCATCGAATGATTGAATTCACAACCAAGAAAAGAATAAATACTTAGTATTATGTCAGCCACACTTTTTGGGAAGGAGATTTTCCTTATGCTTCAGAAATGCAGTTATGCAAATCAAAGTCCCAAAATCAATCCTAGCCATCTATTCTACATGGATCACGAGAGAAACCGAGAAATTCCCTTAGAATCCACGCAGAAATCTAAGGGTTAGCCATCTTAAATCTCTTTTGATAAGAACAGATCATGCCATGCACTAATTCCTTGGCCATACTTAGCCCAGATTGGATGGCCCGCTTGTTTGGGGCTTGTTAGTCTTTTATTTTTGGAGTTAATTTTTGCACATGTCAAAACCTATGTTATAAAGTTTTTTTAGGTGTATTAGGAGTCTAAGCCCTAAGTGTATTAGGAGTCCAAGCCCTAATGTATTAGAAGTCCTAGTACTAGTAGTAGTTTATTGCTTGGGAGTCTATAAAAGGACCCCATTGATAGGTTGACCAATGCTGTAATTTTGAACCCATTATACCTTATCTTTGGATTAAGTTTAAATTCTCTTATTGTGCTCAAGATATAATGGATTTTGTTGCAATCCGACACCTAAGGAATTCTTCATATAATTAATATATCCTCATGAACTCTCTTTCACTTATTTAATTGTACTTTATAGCCCCCAAGATTTTGAGATTTGTTATCCTCCATAGAAATAAGTATATTCCAGTCCCATCGCGGTGCTGAGTTGTTGACGCTCGACGCTCGTGTTTACCGCTGCTAGCAGGTTCATAAAACATCAATCTACTAGGTTTTCAATTGTGGAATTGCATAAGGGTCATAAAACGCTGATGGAAAACAACAGTTTTGGTTATTGATGTTTTGTAGTTCAGGTTATATTTTAATTAATAGATAAAAATAGAACTAGTGTCATGTCGACTTGTGATGTGATTTTATAGTGGCATATTTCCTGACAATCTGATAGATCATGATAATAACGGCATTTAAGGAAATATAGTAAATTTTGGGGAAATAATGACCTAAATCAAAGATAAGGATACATTTCATATAAAAAATTAGAGAGGTATGTATTCTTAAGTCCCTAATGATGTTTTAGTCAAGAGGGTATTTCTCAGAAGACTATATGGGTAAATTTGGAATATGGGTAGGTACCCCGAGAAGAAACATAATTCAGGATAAGAACTGCAGAATCTTGGGAACCAAACAATTAGGAATTTAAGCCTAAGTTGGTGTAGAGTCCTAATCAGAGGATAAAGTGGCATCAATGCAACAAATCCCTTTTCAATAACCTCACCATGTGGGATTAGGGATTTGGGTAGACTATTTAGGTCTTTCACCGTCAGGCGGATTTTGGATTTGATTATTTTTTGTGGGTTTATGCAGGTTTGGGACTGCAAGCTCTTAACTAATTAGAGTTCTTATTCTTAGCTATTGTTTACTAGCTAGGCTTCTACTTTCCATATGTTTGATTTCATGATGGGAAATTATTGTCCTTTTCCTTTTGTTAACTTTAATGTTGAACTCTACCCTTGACCTGCGATTTATATCTCATCAATATGTGTTGGTATTGAGGGTTATAGTGTGATCCATCAAATTTTGAGACCTTTTTATAACCACCTCAATTGGACATTAACCTGCCACCAATCGGTGTCAAATTCCTTGGTGTGGAGAATGTGAACAAATGAGGGGGCCGCCGTGACAAAACCAGTCAGCCGAAGAGAACTTCTCTTATTTGTTTTGCAGGATAACATATGAAACTGGGGAGCAGCCCACTAAGGTTTTCCTAGATTTGGGAACGTTGCAAATGACTTTGAATCCTTAAACAAAGTCGAGGAAGATAGTAAAAGAGTCTAATTGTTTTACATTTAGGTGCCCTTGTTCAATGCAGTTGCTAATATGATATGTGCATGCTTTATACATGAGTAATGCTTTATTTTCATTGTCTACTTGTCTTTACTTTATAGAGGATAACCAGTTCTTGTGGTTTGATGCAGGGGATGCTATATCCACAGGGAAGCTAGTGATTGATGTCAAGTACCTCGGAATACATATTCATGAGGAAACTCATGACCTTTGTAAGAAGACATCTTGCCCAATCTCAACTGGTGACTTTGTGGTGTCCCACCGTCAGTCATTGCCATTCTTCACTCCTCCGGTGAGACTATCATGTGTTTAATTTTCTCATCCCACCTCTTATTGGTTAGTTCGCAAGAACACTTGATTTTGTTATGTGTGTTGAATTTTAGACTATATTAATAACCTAAGTGAAAATGCTTTATAGCCATTGCCTAGTTGCTTACAAGTTACAAGGATATTTGGAACTTTGGTCACATGGTCAAAAGTTGATTTGTAGGGAAAAAGGAAATAAGTTTTAATATCCTAACATTTTGGTGTCCATCAATAAAAATGTTAATGTAAACTCAATACTTGTTCAAGTATTATGGACGGGAAATGTCGCTACAGTTTATTTATTGATATGTATACATGGAGGGGTGCCAGGCTGCCACCTAGCTTAATTAGTAAAGTCTCTTGGTGACGGTACTGGAGACCTGGGATTGAATCCAGCCATCATCGATTGTGACATTGATGGATCATCGAAAATAATAAAGACAAAAAGAGATGCATACATGGTTTTGTATTTTGAAATGTTTGAGACAAAATCACAAAAATATTTTGGTCTCGGATCAAATCATATATACCAAAACGGCTACATGATTTCGGTCGAAATTATCGAAAGGCTTCAACATATTTTGGTGATTTTGATTCATTCCGTCCGAAATGAACTAAATGACCAAAATGTTACAAAGTTTCTTTTTATGAATACACAGTTTCATTCAAGATGCACTGTCTTCCTGAAAATCATGTAAGATCCCTCAATTTCATCAACTTTCTAAGCAAAACTCTCTACTTCGAAGATCTAGAAGTAAAGGGGACCTCTGAAGGCTCAAAGAACATTTCAGTATCCATGAAAATTTTATTTTCTCCAAAGAAAGAAGGTAAATTTGAAAAAAAAAACTTTTAATTTTATAAAAAATGATGATTATTCATATTAGGTTGATCATTTACATGTTAGATAATGTAAAAATCGAAGTAAATTTCAGGTTTGAGTGATTCTTTAAAACCCACCAAACCCATTGGGGGAAGATGGGGTTTTTCAGAATATTCGTGTCCAGGTTTGGAAATTATGTTGTAACTCTAGGCTCAATCTACAGTCCCAGGGTAATAATTCTAATTTTAGTCCAAAATTATTTTGTATTATGTTTAAAACTCTTAATACATATGTATTATCCAATAATGTATATTTAGGCCTAAATAATTTATATGTTATATGTTTATGCTCAATGAATATTAGGTTGTTGTAAAATTTCGTTATTTTCATAGAAAATTTAATTATCCCATTTTTTACAAGAAAATAATTTTTAATCATATATAAATTGTAGTTAAATGTAGTTTTTAGTGGAAAAATATAGAAGAATAGAGCCTATCTTTTGTATATTCTTTTACTTTTATGTGTTTCTTCTGTCATTGCATTGCTTTTTTATTGAATTAGAGATCAAATTTAGTAACGGATGGAAATATGTTTTCCAGCCATACCCTGCAGTTGGAGATTCTTTAAACCATTTTAACTTTTTCATCATTTCATTTTTTATAATAAGAATCTTTGGTACTTGAAGAAGTATAAGAAATCTATATTGTTGAGAAACTTCTGACCTCTACGGGTCATTGGAATAACTTAGGCTGTTAAAATAAATCTGTTAAAGGATCAGGAATATGCTAAGTGTTATTTCAAGTTTTATAGTGATGTGGAACCAACTCTCTAAATGCAAGAGATCATTATAGATTTCAATTAATAATTTCAATTTAACAGAGATTTTTTGGACTCTTGGAATCGAGATTCAGTGATGATTTAATATCAGAATAACAAAACCACTAGCCTAATTATGGTGTCAAACTTTCTCCTAGTATCTCGTTACAATTTTGCATCTGAATTTACTCATTTCTTGTTAATTAAAAGTAACCTATTTGTGATCCATTTGATCCACTCTTGTAAGTAATTAAATGTCCCTTTCTCTTTTTGAAATAAGTATGAGCTATCACTAGATCATAGGTCACTTGAACTCTAGCATAGGATCTCCAATTGCATTTCTCTCTCCAAAATCTTGTCCAAGTTGTCCCTCATGTACTCTCTTATATCTTCTATTATTTCTCCGGACATGACCATTTAAATCACCACCTAAAAAGTATCATTTTTCCCTCTGGCATGATGCTTGTAAAGACATCTAAAAATGTGGCAGCTCAAGTGCATGCTGTAATCAAACCCCCAGTTCTTCTTGAAGTTATTTAAACCACTACATGTTGCCTATCTGGTTAGCTTTGAACCTGCTATTACTATTTAAACCACTACACATTGTGAATGATACTAGTTAATTCTCAGCATGAATTGCACTGCACATTTGAAAGCTTGTTTTGAAACTGCGTTCTACTGTCTGCCAATTTGTGATTCAGTAACCATCCATTGTCATTGTCATGACTCATGAGTAGCACTTGCCCTTGATGATATTAATTTTTCCAGCATTTTCCTCTTTTTTCTCTTGCCCTTTCTTTTGCTAGGTTGTGTTAGTTTCCTGGGAGTTGGGATCCCCAGGAAATCGACTCATTCCCATATTCTTTCCATAAAACCACTAGTACCCAGGGATTTACAGAGTATATGCTTCCACCATGAGGATGGGGTAGGTATAGTGGATTTACAAACCTAGATGCTTGGTTGCGAAATGAAATCCCACAAAAAGTGGCCTTTCATTTCCCCCATGTTGTGGAAAGTACATGGGAATGAACCCATTTGCTGGGAATTCCAATTCTCAGGAAAAGAACCAGCCTTATGGTTTTTGGATTTATGTATGTTTCCACCAAATCATCTGGTTTTAGAATTTCCAAGACACGCACGCCGACTTGAAACCAGAAGTGGAACCGGGCTGGTCATGCGGGGTGCATTTTTCATGAAGGGTTTCTCTTTACTGATCCTTCCCGGCGATCGTTTTCTTTTGCAGGGCTCGTACACGCTTATGCTGAAGATGCTGGGAAAAGATGGCAACCAATTGACCTGCGTCACCTTCGGCTTCAGTATGGGGTTCATTTCGTCCGTTGCGGATATCTGAACCTGGCCAGAAAGTAAACCCTAAGTAGTAGCATATGGTGGCTTATGTGTGTCTCTGTAAGTATGTTCTTGTGCATCGTGAACCGAGTTGGAAGTCCCACCATATGTTATGTGATTTCGACGTTATGATGCTATCACAAACACTGTAGTTGTGAGACTGAAATGGCTAATCTATGTCTTTTATCACTCCTAATATAGATGATGATGATGATGATGATGATGATGATGAACAATGTATGGTCCAATTACGCATTTAGCAGTTTTTCTTCTTCTTCCCAGCCCGTTGAAACCCACATCCTATCCTGTCGTCGGTAAACCATAGGGCGACATTGTCAGTCCCCTTCTCCGACCCCTTAGTAGCCTCCGATAGACATTGACACGGCAATGTTGGTTGGCACCGGTCAGAGGCTACCGAGGCTGTCGGAGAAGGGGACCGATGATGTTGGTGGCTGCCTACTGACATTGTATTTTTTTCAATGTTGGCAGGCAGGCGCTGACATTGACGAGAAGGGATGGTTTCGATGGGGAAGAGGAAGGAGAACGATGGCGAGGAGTAAGAAGGTGGTGACAAGGAAGAAGGGTGCCAGTGATGACTGCGGCGGGGGACAGGGTTCGAGGGTAGGATATCTGGAGGGTAGGAACGAGGGTATTTTGGAATTATTAGGGGTGCCATTATAGCCCCGCATAAGTGGCCTAGGTGCCAATCAAATGGGAGTTTATTAACCAGATCACACATTCCACGGTTTCCACCTTCCTGACTTTATTATGAGCAGGGACGGCAGTTAACCCAATTTGTCTGGTAACCCTAGGATTTGGAAGTAGGGGTGGGACATGGGTGGATCTGACCCGAATCCGACCCGTCCAACCCGAACAATGGATAAATATGGGCAAAGTTGGTTAAAAACTTGGACGGGTTTGGATAAAAATATATCTACCCAATTTCAATTTGGACGGATTTGGGCATCATCTTTCCGAATCCGAAGAACCTGAGGAATCCGAGTAGGTGAGTACAATAGCATACATGCTTGTAGGGCTGCTGTTATTGATCCATCATCATAGCCATTTGATGGATGTTCTAGATAAAGAGAGGTGTTGACTGATTTTAATTTTTTGTATTAGTGGTAATTGTTGGTTAATAGATTTTTTTTTTTTTTTAAAAGATCAAGTATTTCTATTTATTGTGATCAAATTAATTCCGTTACCAACCCGCCCATTTTTGGGCAAATTGGACAACCTGAGCAACCCAAAATGATCGAGCACGGATTGAGCTTCCACGGGTTCCATCGGGCAAAGCCGTGTGTAGGTCAGGTTGAGCATGGGCAGACCTTCAACCCGCCCAACCTGCCTAAGTCCCACCCCAATTTGGAAGTATACTAAATGGACTCGGGTGGGTTTGAGAATCCTTTTTAAAAACACGATCCGATATGGGATGAGTTTGGTTTTAACCCACCCCGCCCTGAACCCAACCGGATTATACACTTAAGCATACAATGGTCCTCTTAACAACATGGAAACAAGATCAGGACATGACCCATACCGGGTTGGGGTGGGTTTGGGATTTACCTATTAAACCCGATAGGGATTTGGGACATAGATACTCCCAATCGTATCGGAGTCGGGGCGGGTCAAACCCGTCCCGAACCCGCCCCATTGCCATCCCTAATGAGTTTACTTGATAAACAAGCCCCGGCTCTGTTCCATCATCTCAAAATTCAAAACTCCCACAGATTTATAGCCGTTGCCGACCCTCCCTAAATCGAGAGGGAATCCAAAGAGACTCATCAGACCTCTCTCTCTCTCTCTCTCTCTCTCTCTCTCTCTCTCTCTCTCTCTCTCTCTCTCAATTCGGTTAGCAGAGTGAGGGAAGGAGAGATGAAGGGCGTGATTCTGAAGAAGCTGAGGAAGACAATCCCACACCTGGGCATCAAGAAACGAAGCCGCGTTCTTCACCTGAAGGCTTCCAATGCGCTGCCGGACTCTCCTCCTCCGCCGCGATCCTGCGACTCGCACCGAGCCCTCCGCGATCTCCCCGCTCGCAGAAGATCGGAGCTCTACCTCTCATCGTTTCGCCGCCAGGATCCCGATTCGGCCAACCTGTTCGACCCCGACCGCCTCTCCGAATTCGAGCAGGCCGTGATGGATCACATCCGGAGCTATGAAGAATCCAGCCGAGAGATCCAAAAATGGGAGCTCTGCTTCTCATCTTTTCGTCGCCAGGATCCCGACTCGGCCACCCTGTTCGACCCCGGCCTCCTCGCGGATAGCAATTCAGCCAGCCCTTTCGACCCCGACCTCCTCGCCGTCGTGGAGCAGGCGGTGATGGACCACATACGGAGCTACGAAGAATCGAGGGCCTTGAATGAAGAAGACCCAGATCAAGATGAAGAGCCGCCCTCAAAGATCCCCCGCCTCGACTCCCTGCTGATTGAATTCGAGGAAAAATGCCCTCCCGGAGGAGGAGAATCCGTGCTCCTATACACGACGACCCTCGGAGGGATCCGAAATACGTTGGACGACTGCATCTACGTTCGGTCACTGCTGGCGAGCTCCGGGGTCTTGTTCCGCGAGAGAGACGTGTCGATGCACAGGGAGTTCAGGGAGGAGCTGTCGAGGGCGCTCGGGGGGCCGGCGATCCCCCCGAGGCTCTTCGTAAAGGGGAGGCACATTGGTGGCGCGGCCGCCGTGTTGGCCCTGCACGAAAAGGGGAGGCTGCTGCCGCTCCTGGAGGGAATGCCGCTCGATCGCTCCGGCGGGGCACCGTGCGGAGGGTGCGGGGGGATGTCGTTCGTGCTGTGCTTCGACTGCAGCGGCGGTCGCAAGGTGTACGACGAGGAGCAAGAGGGCTGCGTCGAGTGCGGGCATTGCAATGAGAATGGTCTGCTCCTCTGCCCAATTTGCTGCTGAAAACTCTCTTCCTTTGTCCTTGGATGGAGAGTGGATTCTTGTAACATATTAATTTTGTGATCATGTAGCTATTTACATTCTTTTACTTCAATTTATTTTTTATTTGTTGTATTATCTGAGTGGGAAAAAAATAAAACAAATTCATACCAAATTCAGTTTTACTTGGATTTTTTTACCAAATCGAGTGAGACTCAAATCTCATTCCAAATTTCCGACGGTCATCTCCAAAGCCTTGCATATTTATAACGTTGGCATCCATCGATTGAGTTTTTACTCAAATCCAACCCTTAAAACTCAAAATTTGAGTAGGTGTTGGAGTGCTCTATTGTTAGATACCCTCACACTCCAAAAACCAGATCGTAAGGGGAGGTCCACAGAGGGTATATAAAGCGAGTGATAGATTCCCCCTTTATCGATGTCAACCCCCCCCCCCTCTCAAGCAGAGCACGCGGAGCGAAGCACAATCAGAAGGGGCCGCACTCGGAGAGAAACGGTGAACCTAGCTCTGATACTATGTGAGATTTCCTCTATCCCATAACCCAAGTATTGAGATGAGGTCCCATCATAAATATAAGGATCGTTTCCGCCCTCTAGATCTACTTTGCCGAGGTGGGACTAATCTTCCAACAATGTTGAGATGGTCATGCCTCACACGGGTTAGTCCCACATCGGTAATGGGAGCGGGTGATGAGCTACTTATATACCCGTCTTGGACCTCCCCTTACAAGCAGGTTTTGTGAGGAGGTGGGTATTCAAGGTTGGGTTCTTCACACCTGTCTAACCGTACACTCACCTGCCGAGTGTGGTCCCCACACATTTATCATCCACGTGACAAGGACCATGAAAAATTGGCATGCACCTGAGAGGGGAGTGTTGGAAGATTAGTCCCACCTCAATAAAGTAGAGGGCGGAAACGATCCTTATATGTATGATGGGACCTCATCTCAATACCTGGGTTTTGGTATAGAGGAAATCTCACATCTCTATCATATTGATTTTTTTTTTCTCAATTTTTTACTCTGATTTGAGTAAGGGCCGGAGATGCTCTTAGGTTCCGGGCTTCGTAGATGCGTGGTATTCTGCTTGCATCGAGGATTGTGCAATTCTTTGTCGTGTCACCCATTTCGCACTTGAAGATCCACTTGTCTTTCTAGACTTTTATTCAATCAACAATCCCATCCTTAATTTTCTTTACTCAAACTTCTTGATCTTACATGATGTATAAATTTCTATTCAACTTGTTGCCCTTATTATAGAATAGAGGGAGGAGGAATTGAGAAAGAACTTTTGTTTGGGACGATTGATTCGGTCACATCACTTTTCTTCTTGTGTGTTTAGAGCATTCGTCATTCGGGTAGAACAATGGAAGTTTTTAGCCTTCCAAGAATTTTTTTACCCCGCAATTGACAACTATGGTAAATTACCTTCTTCCTTTCCGACTTAAGAAGTCAATAGCATTAGTAAAATGCACAACATTTTTTTTTTTGGTTAATGTGTGAGAGGTCCGTGATAACAGATTCATCGCATGAACAGAACATCAAATAGTTTCATTTAGTCTAAGGTCCCTGCCTTTCATGATAAACCCGAAACTGCCCCCCGTTTCTTCTCCCCGCGGTCCTGAAAAGCTGGTGGCTGCAGCAGAGGTGGAGGGGGCATCAACCAACAGCTCCAGTGGCGTTGGCAAGCAGCTCTGGCGGTGGCGACGGCTGCAACAGAGGCAGCGAGGGCATCTGCCAGCAGCTCCGGTAGCATCAGCGAGCAGCTCCAGCGCTAGTGGCGGTTCGGCAAGGAGATCTCAGGTCTAGGGCTCATCCCATGCCCTGTAGATCTCATAGTTAGGTTAGGTTTGGTTCGGCGGTCGCGACGGCAGCAGCATTCGGTGGTTCGGTCTGGTGGCGGCGAGCAGCTCCAGCAAGCGGCAACGATTGCGTTCAATGGTTGGGTGACGGCAGGCAGTTCCAGCGACGGCGTTCGGTAGTTCGATGGTAGCGTTCGGTGGATCAGTGGTAGCGGTGGTTCACTTGTTTGGTGGATCGGTGGCATACCAAATAAAAATTTGAAATGCTGTAGAGAGCAATTACGTCCACAGCATTTCAAAGTTCTTAGGCTTAAAGGCATCTCCTTAAAAGAAGTTTTCACCAACCCCTCTTTTTTTTTTCATGTAGCCCTTGGAGAGGGATCAAGTACTAGCCGGACCACCTGAAAATTCCAAGAAAGATGAAATTTCCGATCGATCGATAGGATTTTTCTCGTTGTACCATCTTTCTCTTGTACCATCTTTGATGGATGGAATTTCTAGAAAGATAAAACTGCAATGCAAAGAACATAAAGAACCTGAAATTTGAAGGACCTCCATATACCATCAAAGAAGTTAAATGTATTATAGCACCATTGGTGTATAAATAAGAAGAAAAAAATGGCAATTATGGTCAACTTTTATCATTTAATCGACGAGATTATAAGTCGAGAAATTCATCGTTCGATATGCAGGAGAGAAATAGCCCAATAGCTTCATCAACACATGATGGAATCTTTCTTGTGCCATCTCCGCCTATTACAAGATATAAAATCCTGATATATCGAAATCTGAAAAATCTCGAGATATTTCAAGAAACATCACGACATTTTCCAATAACTCCAGAGTTTTCACGAAATATCCCGTGTCGGTATACAAGGAAAATGAGATATTTGGCGATAAAAAAAGCTCCGAAATCAGCGCCAGCCCTTTGCTCAACTCATACCAAAGAATTTTACTCGTATTTTTCACCAAATCAAGTGAGGCTCAAACCTCGTACCAAATTCCTAAGGTCATCTCCAAGGCCTTCCCAATTTATAACATTGTCATCCAACGATCAGATCCAAGCTCCATGAGAGAGAGAGAGGTCTCAGAAGCCCCCGCCCGTCCCCTCGTGCCTCCTCCAGCGACCCTCTCCGTCGAGACAGAGATCTCGACAGCTCCTCACTCCTTCGTGGTTTGAAAGTAACGGGGCGCGACCACCGTCCACCTCCAACAGCATTTCAGATCTGAATAAAAATTTGTGAATAAAGGGCTGGAGTGCTCAGTATCAGATTGAGTTTTTACTCAGAATTGAGTAAGAATTTAAGGGCAACTCTTGAACCAAATGTATTTTTGTGAGCAGCTTTCTATTCATAAAAAGAAAACCATGTACAGTAGGAGTGAAATGAAGTCAATGTGGCACAGCAAGTCCCACCACAACTGGATAAGTTGATATTGTGGTTTCATCAAGATCCAGAAGAGCTCATCTGGGCATTTAGGCATGCAGGTGGCCTGCGGCTCGTGAACGAAACAACAGAGTACATATTTTATAACAAGAATCATAAGCTTACATGTTAGGCCTGATTTTATCAGAACAAACTCCCAATTACCTAATTTCACATGCAGAAGATTCAGACAGATAATGCAATAATAGAAATGTGATTCCGATCACCCACCACCAACTAGCATTGCCCTAACCTAAGAAAGCGTAGAATACAGACTGAGAGTACCCTAACACTAATATGATGATGATGATGATGATGATGATGATGATGAGCTTCAGCAGTTAACCGGAGGGGCCTGCGGCTGACGCTGCCCATCATCGCAGTTCATCGAGTGCACTTCGTCTTGGATTGTTGCACCCTCTCGATTGTCCTTTTGCCCGCCGTCATTCTCCAATTGAACCTCTCCGTCTTTCATCTCCTTTTGAGCCGGAGCCTCATCTTTGGGATCGGACGCCAGAGGCGGCGCTTCTGAATTCTCCCCTTTCTCTCCCTCTTGTTTCTCTGGCACCGGTGCAACAGGGTCAGCCTTACCAGCTTCTTCTGGGACTTTGTTTTTTCCGACACATTCCTCAACCTTCTCTTCAGCGTGTTCCTCAGTTTTGTCCACAGAGTCTTGCATCTCGGTCACCGCAGCATCTGCGGCTACACCCTCCTCTTCTTTATCCCTGTCTGCACCACTCTCGGTTTTATCCGCAGCGTGTTTCTCTTCAGTGTGTTCCTCGGTTTTATCCGCAGAGTCTTGCACCTCGGTCACCGCAGCATCTGCGGCAACACCCTCCTCTTCTTTATCCTTGTCTGCACCACCCTCAGCCTCCTTCATCTCAACATCTGCGGCCCCTTTGGCTTCGGCTCCTGTGGCAGCACCACCCTTGGCCTCCTCCATCTTGACATCTGCGGCCCCTTTGGCTTCAGTTGCTGTGGCATCCTCCTTGTCCGCTTCAGGAACTTCATCACCTTTCTCTTTGGCACCCTTCTTCGAGCTCGATTTCCTCTCTCTTTTCTTTGGCTTCTCGCCTTCTGGACTCTCCGTCGCCTTTGCCTTCTCGCTAATTCTTGCGGAGCGTCTTGGGGTGTCACCTATTTACCAGAAAACGAAGAGAAAGGGAAGAAAGTAAATGGACTGTGTGCGCCAGTGCATCTGTGAAACCTTAGCGCATATATATATATATATATGAATGTTACAGTGAGCTGTGAGCTGCGGTTTTAGAAAGTGAGCTGCGGTTATTTTCACCCCCCTAGAAGTTTTGGAATTTGATAAAATTTGGTGAGGGTGTTGTCTAGGGTTAGATGATCATCCTCACCGATTTTCATCAAATTCCAAAACTTCTAGGGGGGTCAAATGGTCGAAGCAAAATCTGTCGTCCGCAATCACCGTTAAAATCTGCAGATTTTGCTTCGACCATTTGACCCCCCTAGAAGTTTTGGAATTTGATGAAAATTGATGAGGATGATCATCTTACCCTAGACAACACCCTCACCAAATTTCATCAAATTCCAAAACTTCTAGGGGGGGTCAAAATACTCGCAGCTCATTTTCTCCTACCGCAGCTCACAGCTCAACGTAACAGCCCTCCTGTTACGTTGAGTTGTGAGCTACGAGTGGAGAAAATGAGCTGCCCTCATTTTGATCCCCTGAAATTTGATGAAATTTGGTGAGGGTGTTATCTAGGATAAGATAATCATCCTCACCAATTTTCATCAAATTCTAAAACTTCTAGGGTCAGCAAATGGTAGAATCATTATCTACCGTCCGCAGTCACCGTTAATTTTGCTTCTACCATTTGATGACCCTAGAAGCTTTGGAATTTGATAAAAATTGATGAAGATGATCATCTTATCCTAGATAACACCCTCACCAAATTCCAAAACTCCTAGGGGGATCAAAATGAGGGCAGCTCATTTTCTCCACCCGTAGCTCACAGCTCACTGTAACATTCCTATATATATATATATATATATATATATATATATATATATATATATATATATATATATATATATATATATATATATATATATATATATATATATATATGAGGGGCTGTTACGTTGAGCTGTGAGCAGCGGTAGGAGAAAATGAGCTGCAGGTATTTTGACCCCCCTAGAAGTTTTAGAATTTGATGAAATTTGGTGAGGGTGTTGTCTAGGGTAAGATGATCATCCTCACCAATTTTCATCAAATTCCAAAACTTCTAGGGGGGTCAAATGGTCGAAGCAAAATCTGCAGATTTTAACGGTGACTGCGGACGACAGATTGTGCTTCGACCATTTGACCCCCCTAGAAGTTTTGGAATTTGATGAAAATTGGTGAGGATGATCATCTAACCCTAGACAACACCCTCACCAAATTTCATCAAATTCCAAAACTTTTAGGGGGGTAAAAATACCCGCAACTTACTTTCTAAAACCGCAGCTCACAGCTCACTGTAACATTCCTCTATATATATATGGGGAGGGATACTCTTACTCATGGTCTCTTACTCATAAAGTTACCTATGATCCGGGCCGTCCATTAGATCCCGATGTACGGTTCGGATTAAATGGGGAGTTAAAGCAATGGTGTCCGCGTTAAATGTGGGCTTTTAATACAGGCATTTAATGCGTACATCATTGCTTTAACTCTCCATCTAATCCGGACCGTACGTCGGGATCTAATGGACGGTCCGAATCATAGGTAACTATATGAGTAGGAGGCCATGAGTAAGAGTATCCCTCCCCTATATATATATATATATATATATATATAGAGAGAGAGAGAGAGAGAGAGAAATGATATAATGCGGCACCTACCGCATGTCGTTTGATGCACCGTTGCGTGCATGCGATGCACGCAACGCGTGCATCAGACGACTGCGGTGAGGTGCCGCATGCCGCAGCATAGCATGCCCCTATATATATATATATATATATATATATATATATATATATATATATATATATATATATAGAGAGAGAGAGAGAGAGAGAGCGCACCAGTTCCCCAGTCAAATTCAGACGATGAAGGGCCTCCAGGGTGGGAACGCAGGTACTGATCCAACTGCTTCTTGCTCTTAATCTCCTCACCAGTTGGTGCTATGAAAACAACTTCATTCCTTCTTGGAGTTGCACCCTTCTTTGGAATAAACTGCAGTTTCGACAGAAAAAAGATTTACTAATCGTACTGCAATTAAACATCTGATGTATTTGTCGATCACATTGATGATCAAATTTTCTGATGTTGTGACATGACAAAGGTTGGTTTAGATTAAATAAGCAAATCTGACAAGTTGATCAGAGCAATCTTAAAGCAAATCAAATGTAGCATTGCAATTGCTGGAGAAATGAGACGGTGTCGTGCCAATCAGTTGGGCTGGGTCCGAATGCCCGGATCTCTTCACGGATCAGTGGCACCATTATAATTTTCTAGAAGTAGATGTCGTTGCCTTTACAAAGCTTAAGTGCAGCATTGGCAAAGTGGCCCTATGCCTTCAGAAAACCAGGTGTGACTCGGATTGCTGATTGGCTCAACCCATCTCTTGTTGTAAACCCCATCTTGTTATGGGCCTATGGCCATGATAAACACAACCTAAATTCTTATAACTCAACCGATGCAGGAAAAAGGATTGGGTTTTTTTAACTCGGTGTACAGTGTTTAAAACACTACTGCTTAGTTTGGGTCATTTTTCAAAAAACCGTCCGATACCGGTAGGTACGTAGTTTGAGCCCAATTGGTGCCTGTATTGGCCCCAGTACCGTTACCTACCTTGTTTTCTCCCTTACACTACTTTGAACCAATAAATCCGTTGATAATAGACAAATACATTAACTTGCAAGAGACTATAGGGCATCTGTATAAGTGAGATAATTTGATGGTCACACATATCGATGATAATGCTTTGCAAAGAGAAAGTAGATTAGCATCACCTTAATCAGCTTATCAAGCTAGTTAACCCCTCTTTTGGAAAGTCCAATTAAGCACAAATGTAGAAGCCAAAAGAATCATAAAAAAAAAGCCATCCACCAGAACCGACTGGTACGTACCGGTCGACTGCCAATCGATACCGCGACCGATACCATGATTTTGAAACTTGGTTTGGATAGCTTAATCGGAAGGGCTTAATCAATAAAGACAAGGATTCGAAGTATTAAAATTTGAATGCTACATGGATGAGGAATAGATCTAACCATTTAGGTTTCATAGTATGTAACCTAAGCATAGGATGGTTTATCAACAGATTTACTGGAGTTTTCTGAAAAAGACTAAATTTGGTTAAAAACTTAAAACGAGGTTTAGATTAATGTAGCGCATACCATATAGAATATTTAGGTATATGGGGTAAATGGAATTTGGAAAAGGGTTTAGAAGATGAAAATCAAGAAAAGAGCAGAATCTGCAATGAAGATGCTATTTAGTAAATAATATAGGAAAGGTTAATTATAACTACAGTATAACCGTCAACATTTAAAGGTCTAAAAACATCAGGTGGAGCTGGAAGACTTGGCACCTTTATGGAATCACACACCCTTCACAAAAGAGACGATCTCTGAAATCTTATTGCAAATTCAATTTCCATTTGTCACTTCCTTACATGAATAAATGAAAGATTTTAAAACCAACCTTTATCTTAAGCCTACTGGAATTAAAATAAAACATAATGAAACTAGGACCCTTCAGAGATGGGTTTCCTTATCTTTCCTTTTTTTCAAAAAAGGAGACTCACAAACTTGAGGACTTGGCATGACTCTTTTAGAAACTACATGCCTAGCAAATAATGACTTGTTAGCCAAATGCAAAAAAAAAAATTCCAAACTAACAAAACTTGGCCCAATTTTTTCTTCTGAAATTGAACTAAAATAAAAGATTATATATCTAAACTATCCCTAAGGTTCTACAATTGGTCAAACACCTTCCTCTTGCTCTATCTTCTTTTTTCCCCTCGTCCTTATCTTCTCCTTGTTGTCATATTTTACTCAAGTGAAAATATATCTTATTGCTTTCGCAGCTTAAACGCATGTAACCATGGAGCAACAACTCAAAATTTCCTTAGACATGGGTCTTGGAAAGTGAAAAGACAAAGATGTAAAGAGTCAAGGCTTGCATCAAGCTATCATGAAGGCTTTTAATTCATCGAAAAACAAAGTATATTATCATTTTCTATTGTTTGAATGTCTGCACATAGACACATGTATATATTAAAGTGTTATAATTACTATGAGATTCAATTTTCACAAAAAAATAGCTTTAGTCACAGTTGTTTCGCTCTCACTCTTTGGCTTCTAGTTTGTGCCAAGGAGCCAAATGCAATTCCCTATACCAAATATTTCCTTCTACCCTCTTCATTTAGACACTTACATCATTAGGAGTATCTTCGAAAGTTGCTCCCTGGCTGCACAAGTTTAAATTTCATAACTAATAAGGTAGAACTCCCTACCCGACAACTGGATTTCTAGGTTTCTTGGTAGGCTCCTGTCTTGTCAAGTTGCTTTGGTTGGGATTTTGAAACCAATCAGGGTTGGCATCAAGTTGACGACTGCCAAAAAAAAATCATCGCACTTTTTATGAAGCCTTCTTACTTTGAGTTGCGCCCCATAATCAACCCCGTTTAATGGGATAGACTTGACATGATGAAGATGATGATAGCTTTAGTCCCTTTTTGCTCTATTGTCGAATGGTTTTTTTGCTGTGTTGACTTTTTTAATGGCTAACAGGATGAATGTAATAACTTATGTGTCCCACAACCATGTGGCATGCTAGCGTTGGTTGGGTAGGTGATGGAATTAACCATGGTTTAATCAATTGATTCATTGCAACAAAATCGTGAGAAACACAAATGATCGATTACTAAATTTAAGTCTAAAATATTAACTTTTGTAGGTATTAAAAATTTCTTCGAGAACATTGATTTTGGCAAATTGCAATCCACTGTGCATAATCTCTTTAAAACAATAAATTTCCCCTACAGTGAATGAGTTCTGAAAAATTTTGTTTCCGAGAAATACCCATCTCATCCTCAAAGTGTTCACACACAAGGACACACCGGAGCACCTACGAGACCTTCAGCTCTCACTTTTGGTCTGCAAACTCATTCAAGAGACATTCTTCAAAAAAAAAAATTAGGCAAAGATTCTCTAAGATTGATTTTTGTCCAAATCAACATAAAACCAAATTGGAGGCCTAGCCTCAATGAAATGGTGGTTGTCCAAGGAGGCCTAGCCATACCACTACCAATTGGATATTGGTGCAAGAGGGAATTTCTCTCATCCTATACAAAGGAGAATGCTATCCAACAAGATCCAAGTTAATCTCAACATCCACCAAATGCGCAGGCACATTATAATTCAAAGGAGTCTTAAGACTTTCGAAAATCATGCCAAAAATAGGGTAAAGTTTCCCTTAGGAAATTGTGACGTCTCATGAGGGAGGCCTAGCCTCCACATCTAGAGTGATGTGGAACAGTTGATATCATCGGGTGACCGCAAGTGATGGTGAATAAGAAACATGAGCCTCATGACTCTTTAACAACACCATGCAGATTCAAGTCTGCATTGGACTAGATTTCTATGCAAAAACCCCTAGTCTCCAGGCTCTGGTTGTAAAGAATTAATCCTCTCTTCGGGTTCTGTGCAAAGACCACTATTCTATCAAGGGGCTATAAACTATATGCTCGATATATAAGACGTTGTTAGCCACACCAAATCACTTACAAAAGTTGACCCAATGTTTTTCCAAAATGTAACTAAAATAAAAAAGATTATATATCTAAGTTATCACTAAGGATCTATGTCAAACAACTTCCTCCATTCAAACTTCTCTATTCCCCTCGTTCTTATCTTCTCCTTGTTGTCTTAGTTTACTCATAGGAAAAGATATTGTATTGCTTATGAAGCTTAAATGCATGTAACCATGGAGCAACAACTCAAAGCTTCCTTCTGAGTTTTGACATGGTCTTGAAAAGAGACAAGATGAAGATGTAAAAAGACAAGGTTTGCATCAAGCTATAAAAAAAGATTTTAATTCATAAAAAACGAATTATCATTTCCTAGGATTGTATTTTGTTATAATTACAGCAAGATTCTTTTTTGACAAAAAAGATTTAGTCACAGAGTCGTTTCGCTCTCACACTTTGGCTAATAATTTGTGCCATGGAGATAAATTAGATTCCCTATTTTGAATATTTTCTTCTACCCTCTTCTTTTAGACAATTTTCTAACGAGGAGTACCTTCAAAGGTTCCTCCCTGGAGAGCTTAAATTTCCTAACCAATAAGAAAAACCTCTCCTTACCTGGCAACTGGACTACTAGGTTTCTTTGCAGGCACCTCTCTTGCCATGTTGCCTTGATAGGGATTTCAAAACCAACCTGGTTTGCATCAAGTTGACGGCTGCAAAGAAAAAAGTCCTTATGAAGCCTTCTTACTCTGAGTTGTGCCCCATAATCAACCCCATCTAATGGGATAGACTTGGGACAATAATGATAATGATAGCTTTAGTCCTTTTTTGCTCTATTGCCATCCTTAAAAGTTTTTTTCTCTGTTGTATTCTTTAATGGCTAATATGATGGATGCAATAACTTATATGTGTCCTTCCACCGTGTGACATGTTGCTGTAGCTATTTAAAATTTCTTCAAACACAACATTTTTGGCTGATTGTGGTCCACTTTGCGTGATCTCTTAAAAACAATAAATTGCCCCAACCATGGATGAGTTCTAAAAAATTCATCTCCGATAAATACCTATCGCATCCTCAAGTGTCCACTGACAAAGGACACACTGGAGCACCCAACTATGGCTCTATGAGAATGGGCTTTGTAAACCCTGGATTTCGCATTTGTTATATAGCTATCATAGAGCTACGCTCGGCTTTAGTGGGCTCGACATTTGTCTAGATACTTGCCTACAAATTAGGATTCTGATCCCACCACCCCATGTCAAGGTAGTATATGTATCACACGTACCCAAGAGGACCTTGTGGCGGGACGTGATAGCCACGTGCACGCAAACTTGACCAACCCTACTTACATTTGAGTAACATGTGCACTCAACGAGATCAAGTCGCTTGCCTCGAAGGCAAGTGACCAATGTTGTCATAACCGGACCGGAGGACGAACCGGTTTGTGTACCGGCCCGGTTCGGCCGGCCGGTTCGGTCCGATTCACCGGCCCAACAAAAACAGTCAAACCCAGAGAAAGATAGAGAGAGAGAGAGAGAGAGCATTTGTGCACCAAAAAAAAAACCGGTTCGTTTATACCTAAAACCGTCCGGTTTGGTCCGGTTTATACCTAAAACCGTCCAGCCCAACGGTTCAATACCGGTTTGTTTTCCAACACCGGTTCATATCCGAACCGGACCGGTTTTCCTACCGGTTCGCCGGTTCCCGGTCTGAACCGGCCAGTCCGGTCCGGTTTTAATAACATTGCAAGTGGCATGCACGTGTGCCTAACAGAAGCACGACTAGGTGAGTATTGTATGTAATCCTCACAACAAATGACTCACGTTTACGTCTGCACAAATCATTCCCGTGCATCTAGACCAAAGTCGTTGTCCATGTGATAGTCATGTGCAACCGAGGGAGAATCATGCGACCTAGAGGAATGAGACTAGACTAGTCGACATCGTGATGGCGCACATCAACACCCATACCAACTATCAATTAGGGTCAATCAACCGGAAATTCTCCTAATACGATCAAGAGCCATGCATTCAGGTTATGCCTCAAGCCACATCTTAGTGTACACCCTAATCTACATTAGGGCCGAGCTAGGGCCGAACCCAGGCCGAACTTCGATCACTCTAAAAGCGTCAATTTGAGCAACTAAAAGAGGCAACAACACCCAGTGGCATGTTGCTAGTGAGAGCTCTATTACTAAAATCTTTTATTTTTCTAAAAAGTCGCGTTTTAATACCGACATATTCAGTAAACATTCGCTACATGACTCACCCCGATTCTTTAAAAATTCATTATATTGTGAAAAAATCATGATTTTTCATTTTAATCCTACATTACGCCTCTTAATCCTGATTAATTGCATATTTTTTTCATTCTGTACTGCTCAAAACCAATTAGATAATCTATGTATAAATAGATTCTAAACTTTTTTCCTGACTCTTTCCCGATTTTCCTGACTTCTCCCGTAGCATATTGTTTCCCCGACTTCCGACTTAGTAACAATGAGTGAGCATGCGTGGGTGTGGTCCAATGTAGTTAAGGCGACCCGAGGCGCCCGCCTGAGGCGAGAGGCGAGGCGAGGCGAGACTAGAGCGCCTCGCCTGAATCAAGGCGGCAACAGGAATATGAGGCGGAGCAAGGCGCCCGCCTGAGGCGAGAGGCGCTCAAGGCGTGAGGCGATGGAGGCGCCCGCCTTATTTAAATAATGGTTTAAATTGAAGCCAAACCTAAATCATACCCGTTCTTTTGCATGCTAAGTATGATTCACCGATCAGACAGTTGTGATTCAGTTTTGGCTCTAACCTATTGACCATATAAGGTTATAGGAAAAAATGAAATGCTAGGCAGCCAACTTTTGGGTTGCCAACTTTATGTGGCATCCTCCTAGGGATCAGGGTTCATCCCATTTGAGTTCAGATCTTCTCCAGTTGGTCGGCCTCGATTGGTAGACCTGTGCGCATCAAAACCACACGATGGCAGGCGACCCGAAAGTGAAGCGTACTCCAGCCAACTGTATGCAGCTGTGATGTGCATTGAGCCCACCAACTAAGGCTACCGAGTGGAGGAGATCTGAACTCATCCTATGGCCCCTTAGTAAAATAATCCCAGCATGAGAAGCTGGCAGCACTTGTTTCAACTAGTTATTTTATAATTTATCTCTATATATATATATAATATTTTTTGAACGCCTTATTTCAATCAGGCGCTCGCCTCGCCTCTCGCCTCTCGCCTCAGGCGCCGGTAAGGTTGAGCGCCTTAAGTCCGCCTTAACGCCTTGACTACACTGGTGTGGTCAAGGTTTTTGAATTTAATTTGGAAAAATCCATCACACAAAAGATTCAACGTCAAGGCCACTGCTATAATCAATGAGCCATTCTTTCTTAGTGAAAATATATTGAATGCAAGAGACTTAAATTCTTTATTTCAAAACAACAATTTCTAGTAAAAATGAAAAACTAATAAATTCGCACATATTTTTTAAATGAATTAACTTATCAATAAGAAGAAACTAGCGTACAAGCATAAGTGTCTGTAGATTTGAACATGTGCATAGTGAGATCATCTCAGAGTCTCAGACTAAATCCAAATCCAAAGCTTATTGGACAAAATGTAAGCAGAATAAAGCATCGACTCTCGTGCTAATAATTCCCATAAGATAAGGCATGGTATCTGCAAGCTCACTTAGGTAAGAGTACACCAATGGTAGACCGCCCCAATGGTAATCGGTTATCCTAATGTTCATGATCGGCATTAATAACTCCTCTTAAAGGGTCGCACCTCCATTCCGTTAACGTACCTCATTAGCAACACTAGGATATTAAAGGCACAAATCAAGAATGGAACTACATTACTAGACAACTATAAGGCTCTTTCCTTTCATTATATATGTACAACTATACCAAAGCACAAGGTACAAAACATGTGCTTTCATTATATATATACAACTATACCAAAGTACAAGGTACAAAACATGTGCTTTCTGTCACTCAATTGATATTATGTTCCAACTATCTTAATACTGAGAATCACATCAGCCTATCCTAAGTGCTTCATACTGAAGGCACAAAAAAGGAACCTTCAATTATTTCCAAACAATCCACAGATCAACAAATCATTCATTTATAAACAGATGATAACCCCTCAATTGTCAATGAAGCTATTTGAAAACATTGACTGATCAAAATTTGTAAGCCACAACTTGTTGCTTGCATCACGCCATTCAGTAATATGACGAGTCTGCAAACCTTGGACCCTTGTCCCAATATGACAAACCCTTCGGTTGCTTGTATAGCTAGGAAGCACGGACATTTCCCCCAGCCCGCCGTACCCATGTCCAACACGTGTCGGACACCGACACGCACCGGACATGCATGTGACGTGTCCCACATGCTTCCGGGAGCCAAACAAGCACGGGACAGGACAGGTTAGCGGGATGTTTGACATAGGATCAGGTCACAGACTGTTGTGATTCAGTTTTGGCTTTAACCTATATGATCCTCTGAGACTATAACCTAAGATGATCAGATAGGTTGAAGCCAAAAATGAATCGCAGTCATTCTTTTGCATGCCATTTGGGCCTGAGTGTGATTCACCTGCCAGGCTGGTTGTAACGGACGGTTACGATTCAATTTTGTCTTTAACCTATCTGATCCTCTGAGGTTTCAAATAGGTTGAAGCCAAAACTGAAACACGGTAGTTCTTTTCCATGTCATTTAGAGTTGTGCGCGATTCATCGATCGGGCTAGGTGTAACTAACGTTTACGATTCAGTTTACATTAAAATTTCATTTTAGTTGTTTTCTAAGTGGTTTGTTTGGTTATTGAAATATATATGAATTATAAACACATAAAATGTAAATAAAAAAATTAATTTATTTTCCTTGTCCCCGCCGTACCCATGTCCTTTGTTTTTAAGATTTGTCGTGCCGGCATACCCGTGTCGTGTCATACTCATGTCCTTGTACCAGTATCGGTGCTTTTTAGTTGTATAGATATCCCCATGTAGATATTCATGCATAAAGGTTGTCTTACATGGTTACATTACATCTATATGGTGTAGCTTGTAGATCTCCTTATACATAAAGGTGCCTTCTCATCCATTTGGTGTATGATGAATTTGTGGATTGATGCCAAAACAATGAACACTAACATGATGGTTGAGATCTGGCAACAAAAAATAGGTGCCAAAAAGTCAACACACTCAAAATGGGTGTCAAAGAAGCCAACACAATCGTGAATGAAACCCCTAGCTATTAAGCTACTATTATACTTACCATTGAACCATCATGTCTTAGCTTCTTCTTAAAGATCCAATTGCAAACGGTCCAATTATTAGGGCAAATCTAGTTTGACTGAAAAGGATAGATTACATCTCAATTTCCGTAACATTTCCCAGAATGTGGCATCTTGGAACTGAAGGGCTTCTTTCACGGATACTACAAAGTAAACTAGATAGCCAAGGTCATATGACTTTTCCTTTTTAACCTCTTGCTCATCCTGACGTTAGTTCAACTTCCACTTTAGGAGGTTATTCATCAGTAGGCTCTGAAAGAACATTTTGGTCAACATCAACTTGCAGCTTCAGTCGGTTCCTTCTCAATACAAACTTCTCTTCAAAAAAAATTAGTATCTCGACCATTAATGTAGGGGGGGAAAGTAGGCACTATCGATCTGAGAATAACCAACAACTGCACACAACACACCTAAAAGTCTTCAGTCCCAACTTCTGAGACTAGGGAGTTTGGCAGTCTAGCATATGCAAGACCAGTGTAGTTAAGGCGGCGCCTAGGTGTTTTAACCTATCTAGGAGAAGCGACGCCTAGGCAACTATTAAATGTTTTTTATATAAAATATAAATTTATAAATACATGATTTTAATAATCTAGTAGCATATTAATTATAATTTTCACAACCTAAAAGTCAAATTATCTAGAAAGTAGAAATATTGTACCCATAAACTGAATCAAAAAATTAAAAAAACCTGAAGATAAAAAACTAAAAATTCTAAAAATTCAACAAAAAAAATATATATTAGGGTTTAGGGTTTAAGTTTAGATACAATTCAACTCAATTTTGAAAATCCTTTAAATTCTTATCACATGAATTTGAATTAATTCAAACACAATTTGAGTTAATTCTACTCAATTTGAGTTAATTCTACGCAGTTTTGAGTTAATTCAAATCAATTTTTAAAAAAACCCAAATTCTTATGAACCCATCATAAGAATTTGAGTTACTTCAACTCAATTTTGAAAAACCCCCAAATTCTTATGAACCAATCAAAAGAATTTGACTTAGTAAACTCAATTTTGGGTTGATTCAACTCAATTTTGAGTTAATTTAACTCAATTTTGAAAACACCCCAACTTCTTATGAACTCATCATAAGAATTTGAGTTAATTAACTCAAAATATCAACTCAATTTTGAGTTAATTCAACTCAATTTTGAAAAACCTCCAAATCATTATGAACTCATCATCAAAATTTGAGCTAATTTAACTAATTTTGGGTTTATTCAACTCAATTTGAATTAATGCAACTAAATTTTGAGTTAATTCAACTCAATTTTGAAAAAAAAATTTTAATTTCTTATGAACCCTCATAAGAATTTGAGTTAATTCAACTCAATTTTGAGTTAACTCAACTGAATTTTAAGTTAATTCAACTCGATTTTGAAAAACCACCAAATTCTTATGAACCCATCATAATAAGAATTTGTGCTAATTTAACTCAATTTTGGGTTTATTCAACTCAATTTGAGTTAATGCAACTCAATTTTGAGTTAATTCAACTCAATTTTGAAAAACACAATTTCTTATGAACCCATTATATGAATTTGAGTTAATTCAACTCAATTTTAAGTTAATTCAACTCAATTTTAAGTTAATTCGACTCAATTTTGAAAAAAAACCCCAAATTCTTATGAACCCATCATAAGAATTTGAGTTAATTTCACTCAATATTGAGCTTATTCAACTCAATTTGAGTTAATGCAACTCAATTTTGAGTTAATGAACCTCAATTAAGAGTTATTCCAGCTCAACTCCTAGATCACGAAGGAAACACCGCATGTGAACGATCTCCTTGATACCGGGCCTCGGTGTTAGAGGAAAAACAACATTCGGCTTTTTATTGCGCCATGAGATAAGAGAATCTCCAAGGAACAGACTGTAGCCATTAGTCAGATCTCCAGCCGACTCAGCATCGGGTAGGCACGGAGAACCATAGTATAAGTCGAGGGAATGAAGAGTGGCGGGGTGACAGTGCCAAAGGTACCAAAGAATCCGTAGAAGAAAGTCGCAATGAACAGAGCGAGGGGCCACGTCAAAATGGCTAACAATGTGAACTGCGTGAGAGATGTCCGACCTGGTGATACAAAGGTAGAGGAGTTGACAGACTAGCTGTCTGTACCGAGTGGAATCCTAAAGAGGCTTGTCTGTAGGTCGGAGTTTCACATGAAGCTCAAGGGGAGTGTCTATGGTGCAAGTATTAGAGAGAGCGGCTCGACTGAGGATGTATGCTGTGTACTTCTGCTGGGAGAGCAGAATGCCACGCTCACCATGGGAAATCTCCAACCCAAGAAAGTAGTGTAAAGGTACATGGTCCTTCATCTGAAACTGGCTTCGAAAATGCTACTGGAGAGAGGCGATAGCTCCTGAGTTGTACCTAATGGCTAACTTAACCCAAATAAATCACAGATGTCCATTGCATAGAATAAAATAACCAATAAAAACCTCTATCAGCTGACCCAACTCAATCCAAGCTAATATGGATCATAGAAAACAACCATCCATCAGTTCTGATGGTAGAAACACAACATTAAGCAGATCCAACAGTCGAAACTCTATATATGAAAGATCTGATGGTGAAAATATGTTCATCCTCAGTGCCTTTGACGCTGATAACTCTTGATATGAGCTCCTAATATAGCATGATATGTTGGGCTCGGCTTTGGACTAGGCTTGGAATTTTGTTCCTCCATGAGGATCTAACTTTATGGACAAGGAGGATTCCTCACTGTTTCAAGAAATTCATGTTAGACCTTTACATATAGGATCTATACAAGAGTATATGACTCTCTGTAGTCAAAGAGTCGCTTAGGCGAGCACGTAGGCATTTTGGACCCCTAGGCGCCTAGGTTACTTCCTAGGCGAGCGGTTTTCTCTAGGCGGCCGCCTAGGTCCGCCTAAGCGCTCGCCTAGGAGGCTAGGACCGCCTGGCGCCTAGGCAATTTTTTCACTTGACCCAATTTGGAATTTGTCCAAAATTGGGTTGAATTAACCATAATTGAGTTGCATTAACTCAAATTGAGTTGAACAAACTCAAAATTGAGTTAAATTAACTCAAATTTATATGATAGGTTCATAAGAATTTTGGGGTTTTTCAAAATCGAGTTGAATTAACTAAAAATTTACTCAAAATTTAGTTGAATTAACTCAAATTCTTATGACGGATTCATAAGAATTTAGGAGTTTTTCAAAATTGAGTTGAATTAACTCAAAATTGAGTTGAATTAACACAAATTCAGTTGAATAAACTCAAAATTGAGTTGAATTATCTCAAATTCTTATAATGGGTTCATAAGAATTTGGGGGGTTTTCAAAATTGAGTTGAATTAACTCAAATTCTTATATTGGGTTCATAAGTATTTGGAGGGTTTTCAAAATTGAGTTGAATTAACTCAAAATTGAGTTGAATTAAATCAAAATTGAGTTGCATTAAATCAAATTGAGTTGAACAAACTCAAAATTGAGTTTAATTAACTCAAATTCTTATGATTGGTTCATAAACATTTAGGAGATTTTCAATATTGAGTTGAATTAATTCAATTTTTTATGATGGGTTTATAAGAATTTGGGTTTTTTTTTAATTTGAGTTGGATTAACTCAAAATTAAATAGAATTAACTCAAATTGAGTTGAATTAACTCAAATTCTTATGATGGGTTCATAAGAAGTTAAGAACTTAGGGGTTTTTAAAAATTGAGTTGAATTAAATATTTATCCTATATATAAAAATATTTAATAATTATTCATCGCCTAGGCACCGCTTCGTAAAGACAGGCCAAAAAACCTAGGCGCCGCCTTGACTACATAACCTAACACTTGTCCCTCCCCTCCTTCAAACTCACAGTGGATAGTAGCTGCATATTAATTGTTAGGGTCATGGATTGATATAGTAGCCAATGACAGGGTAATTGGTAACATGGTGAACTTATGGAGCATCCCAAAGCAAGCAAACAGTACACAATTACCAAGACGGGCTTCAATTTGGCCCCTTAGCAAACTGCTAGTGTGCAAGGCAATAAAACTTGGAAAAATCAGGGTCAGGTTGAATGTAATAAACTCTTCAGACATGGATGGACTCCCTGGAGAAAATTAAGATACAAAAAGAGGGATAATTATGCTAGTTATGAGATTCATAGTTGGCTTGCTACCCACCAGAAAGGCCTTCAATGGTAGCGCTCAAAAGTCAAAAGAAGGATCTCAGGATGTAGTGGAGAAGAAATTATACCAATAGAACCATGGATCAACTTTCACAAACAAATATCAAATTGGAGCACGGATTGGGGATGAATGAAGTCCACGTAAAACAGGGCTCGCGATAGCATGTATGGTAAAGATCACAGCATCATGCAGAAGCAAAATAGGTATACGCAATGTTGAGTATATCTACTTGATTTGGATAAGATCTATGCAGAACGAATCTCGGGGCAGATCAGAGTAGTCTGAGATTGGAGCATAGAGAAGAGATTTGTGAAGGTCACAAAAAAGAACATTAGCATGTATGACTAATCAAAGATCAAATATTGAGAATGAAAACTAAAGGACATCATAAGCGTGTTGGTGAAGTGCTCATAGATGTCTGTAGACTCTGTACAGCATCAAAAGAGATGATGGAGACTAGCTTTCAATGTCGCCGACAGTCACACAGCACTGAGGGGAAACCAGCCATGTAGAAGACTGGCGCAGCAGCAAGCACAGGTGTCAGATATCATATCCAAGCAAGAGCAATTCGGAAGCACAAGATTAAACTTCAATATTCTAATTAGATATCCCTAGAGAAGAAAATGAGCGTATGGCAGAGGCTGATAATCTTGGGAAACGAGTTGACTTCTAGTTCCCAATTATGTGCTGACGACGTTGTTAAGTACGTCAAGTCAAAAAGACCCGTTTATAGCCCCCTCATAGCACGGCAAGTCAATGCTTATCAATGGCATTCTAAAGATAAGGGAAGAAGACATGCACTCAACATATTTCATGTCCGAGGTTGATCCAACATAATAGACATCACCCTTTTGGAAGAGCAGTAACAATACGCTATCATGACTCATGAGAGGCTAAGGTAGCACCCATGTCATACAGTTCACTCATGAAACCAGGCTCAAATAACCCTCAGGGCCATGGATTCGTCCCAAAACGAGTGGAACTACAGCTTGTTCCTATAAACATCTACATTCATTTGATCTTGTTTGTTGTTGTGAAAGGAGTTTTGAAAAGTGTTCAGTGCACTGACTAAAAGGAAACCAAAAATCTTTTTTTTTCCGTGTGAAAGCAAAACCTCTCTCAGTGCTAGTCCCCAGTAGTCAGAGCAAGACCTTGGAGATTTAGAACAACAAATAGGTAACAGTACATGGAAAACAACAGATCTAAGGCATAGGCTATGAAAAACAACAGGAAAAAAAAAAGACGGGCAAAGAGAGAGAGAGACAACCAAGCTGACCAAACGCCATATGAGATAAATCATGCTCATCATGTGGAAAGAATAAATCAAGCAAGGGACACGTAAGAAGCCAATAAAGCATATAATCAAGCTCTTACCATATCGCTTGTGGCCATTGCTTCTTCTTTCACACAGCTCGGCCCTTGCTTGTATGCTTCTTGCTCTGAAAACTCCAGTGCAGAAAACTTAGCTAGCTTACAGCCCTTGCACTCATGTATACCGAATGGGGAACACTACCTAGTAAATCAACAGATAATATTTACTCCAAACAAGAATGTGCATGTGCTTTCCCAAAAGCAACTTTGGTCTATTCTTTCTGAAAATAAGGTCCGTGGAAACCTCGGCTATTTTTGGGCATCTCAGTATAAGTTTCGTGATATCACTTCCTTGAGCCATCTCACTGTATCAGTTCCTATCACCTCCAAATGCCTAATATCAATTTTGATGGGACCTAAAGATATTACCGAATGCCCTCTCACGACGTCTCTCACCTTAAGAGTTAAAATTTTTCTCTCCATGAATTGGGACGATTGCACTATTAGCCAGACCCTAAATCATCCAATCTTAGTCATTGAGTACTCCCTTCTGCAGTATCTTGTGAGCTACAGCCCAAACCTTTCCCTTGTGAGGCTTAGTGACTCTCCACAACCACCCCTTCTTTCCTACCCTGCTAGTTCAATCTTCACTCTCATGTTTTGATGGGATGCGGATGCTTAAATAAATCCAAGTGCAGAATTTAAACACTTAAATACAGATTTCAGCATGTATAAACAAATTTCAGCAAAGCCTATGATCATAGTTCATCATCCATTCATTATCCCAATCAGATTTAACTCAACGAAATAATAAAATTGACAAGATGAACATTAATTTCAGATTATAATAACTGAATTCCAGCAATGATAGCAATAACAATCTCAAAGTATTAAGCCAATGTTTCAAGAACAACTAAAGATCTACCGATAAACCCTAATGGATGAGATTCTCGGAAAACAAATATTAGGAACCCTAATATGAAATCAGCAATAAGGCCGGTTAAGGAAAAGAAAAATATCACATGAAAAGTATCAGAGGATAATCCAAACCGTGCGTTGGTTAATGCCGGCGGCTATCCGATGCTCCGTTGTTGCAGATGAAAGGCGCGGAAGGGGAGGCGTGGTCCAGAAGAAAGGGTAAAGAAGCCGAGACGATGGATCTTTGAAGATGAGGAAACTCCGCGTCGATCTTCCGCGAAGCATTAGACGAATGGTGAGGCGACGGGGTAGAAGCTTGCGGAAGGAAGAAAAGACTGGAAGCAAAGAGGAATTCTTCGGAAGGGATACACCGAACAAGCGCAACGCTTCTCCGTTCTAGGGTTTCAATTCATACATCTTCTCCCTTTTCTCAATTAGGGTTTTAGAACTTATAGGGGAAACAAAAATGGGAAACAAGAAAGGAAAGAAAGAGAGAGAGGGGCCGGTCGGGTAGAGAGAGAGAGAGGGACGCGCGGGTGAGAGAGGGGGAGCCGGGTGTGTCCACGGGAGAGAGAGAGGGGGCCGGCTGGTTGGGATTTAGGTTAGGGTTTTGGGTTTCTTTGATTTCCTTCAAATCTCATCCATTGAGATCTATCCTAACTTAAGATCCTACGGCTAAAAAGTAAACACAGAAACGAGTCAGTTCGGCATCTGTGGCTCGAACCGGATGCGAACATGGCTCGCACCTACCCAAACCAGAAATAAAAATGTAAATAACTAAAGATCCGTTGGTCGGATCGAAATAGAGTAAAAACCAAAGTTGTAGGGCTTCGATTGAGCTTTCCACTGATGCAGACGGATCGACGATCGGCTTCCTGGATCTCCGGCGCGGATGAAAATACGCCATCAGCTGTACCAAATCTGCACGTAGTAGGCTTGTCTGCATCAAGTCCCCCGGACTCAAAAGAACTCGACTCCTGTCGAGCAAGGTCCTGGATCCGACGGGGGCTCTCCTGGTAGTAACTGCAACCGCTGAATCTGCTCTGGCTGCTCTCTCGGGTCCGGTGGCCAAGTAATCCGCCTCAAGTACGCAGCAACTCCATCTCGTATCCCCTGCCCCTCGACGCCAAGCGAAGACCTGAAAGCCAAAACCAACATCCTCCGCGGCACGATAAGATCGTCAAAATACTCAGATAATTTCATGTGATAATAGGAGTTTGGGTTGACATGAAATTCAAATGACATGTAAAAAGAAAGGCCGCGGGAGCATAATGTGCTGCGGGTCATCGGCTTGCGCGATAGGCAATGGTGTATTTGAAAGGCCCTGGGTTGCGGGTGCATTATGTGTTGCTCAAATTGGCCTGCACACGGTGCAAAACAAGTGGATTCTAGAAGACGACAAAGATATGTGATGCAATCATTGTCGGGATGCAGTGAATAAAATAAGAAATTAAAGAACTCATCATGCCACTTGTTATGATTTCAAAAAATTAAAGATGATGGGTTGGCTGAAAGTTGAAAACATGATTCATAAGTATTCTGCATCGAAAAATGATCAAACATGCCAAAATCGTCTTTAAGGTTAAACTCAACAGTTGGATGACATGGATGCACATATGATTGGTCTATGATTGTATGGATGTCAGGCAAATGATGAATGTGAGTGCCATGAATGCCTACAGACTCTAAATGCGATGTGCAGGCGATGGAATGCAAAATGTTGTCTAATCCCTTATCAAATTTTAGTAAATCAGATGAACACCCAACTAAACTTTCAGCGAATGGTGGCACGGACGGACTCTGACTCAGAAGGGCTTGAGGTGTGTGGGATCGGTGCCTCCATGTAGGCCATAGGGTGACATTGATGCCGTCCTTAAGGAAGGTATAGGTGTTGGCTCTTCCGTGATGTTGGACATCTCGGTCGAACTGCCATGGACGCCCTAAGATAACATCAGCGACCTCTAACGGAAGGACATCGCACTAGATCTCATCTCGATATTGTAGCCCAATGGACAACTTTGCCAAACAACAATGAGTTACCAGCTTGCTCGTGGTGTTGTCTAGCCAGGATGTTTTGTAAGGGTGAGCCAATGGTTTAACTTTCCATTTCTTGCTCCTAACTACCCTTTCATTGATCAGATTGGTGGTGCAACCTCCATCTATCAAGACACAAAGGTCCATTCCGTTGACAGTGCAGACTGTTCGGAACAGCTCGAACATCTGGTTCTTGCAGTGTGGCTTTGGGGGTCCTCCACAGAGCTCGTGGGGTAGCAACGCTTTGGGTGCTTGGGGTGATGGCGACTGGTGAATAACCAATAGTGGCGCAGTCACATCATCTCCCTCCAAGACTAATTCATTGAAGTTTTCGCCTTCCGACTCGTGTTCATCCTCGTCATTATCCGCAATATTTGTCTGTGGATGGAATTGACGGCGAGGACAATCGGCTGACTTATGACCCGGCTGGTTGCACTTGAAGCACTTTATCTGGCTCAGGTTGGGTCCTAAAACTCCTTTACCCTTCTCAGTGGGTACAGAAACTGTACCAGCTATAGGTGAAGGTCCAGGGAGTGGTCTACTAACAGATCCGGATGGTGCCCTAGTGTTGTCATATCATCGGGACGCAGATCGGGAGTGGTGAGACTCGACTTTCTTAGCCCGACGGTGTGCATCACTGACCTGATACAAGTCATGAAGGGACACCACCTCTTGGATTGAAGGTTTAAGACCATTGACATACGTCACATACCTAGAGACGCTCTGCTCTTTGTCTTCATGCAGATCATTGCGAGCTTGGAGCTTGTAGAATTCATTGGTGTAATCATCTACAGATTTGTGCTCTTGTCGCAGGTTTTGAAATTTTTGGAACACATTCTGCTTGAAATCAGAAGGGAGGAACTTCTGTTGCATTTTTCCTCGCATATGTGTCCACGTGGAAATTTTCTCTTTTCCTTTTCTACCCCTAGCGGTCTGCAACTGTTTCCACCAAATCAGTGCATGACCTTTCAGTTTAAGGCTAACAAACTTAACTTGTTTGTCACGGGGGATTTCTTTCCACTTAAAGTACTGGTCGATTCGCTCGGCCCATTCTAGAAACTTTTCAGGATCCATCCTACCCTCGAACTCAGGAATTTCTATCTTTATGCCCTGATCCCAGCCCCAATGGGATTTCGCTTTCCTATGAGTTCTCCTACTTCGCCTATCAGATCCATCAGAGGAACTGACGCTGTCACCTCCTGACCCTAGGTCTAACTCACTATGCCCTGGAGACTCTCTAGTCCTGTGCTCTCGATGGGGTCGAGGTTGATTTTGGGAATTAGTGAAGGCTAAGGTCAAGGTTTCTATCTGGGTCTGAAGCCTATCCATGTGTTCCTGTTGCCTTATGAAGGCATCTTGCCAAGTACGGGGTGGGGAAGATCCAGCCATTCTAGATTCTCTAGCAGATGTTATCGATTTACCTCAAAGAGAAAGGGTGATCCTAAGATGTATGCGACACGCGATGCTAGTTTCCTACTTAATGCAAGATACAAAACTAAATGAAAAGATGGGAACTAAAAATAAAAAAAAAAATTCAGCACTCACACAAGATGCAAATGATGCAAGAGGACCGGCCGTTGCGTAAGAACGCGACGACTAGTGCGCTCTGATACCAACTTGATAGGATGCGGATGCTTAAATAAATCCAAGTGCAGAATTTAAACACTTAAATACAGATTTCAGCATGTATAAACAAATTTCAGCAAAGCCTATGATCATAGTTCATCATCCATTCATTATCCCAATCAGATTTAACTCAACGAAATAATAAAATTGACAAGATGAACATTAATTTCATATTATAATAACTGAATTCCAGCAATGATAGCAATAACAATCTCAAAGTATTAAGCCAATGTTTCAAGAACAACCAAAGATCTACCGATAAACCCTAATGGATGAGATTCTCGGAAAACAAATATTAGGAACCCTAATATGAAATCAGCAATAAGGCCGGTTAAGGAAAAGAAAAATATCACATGAAAAGTATCAGAGGATAATCCAAACCGTGCGTTGGTTAATGCCGGCGGCTATCTGATGCTCCGTTGTTGCAGATGAAAGGCGCGGAAAGGGAGGCGTGGTCCAGAAGAAAGGGTAAAGAAGTCGAGACGATGGATCTTTGAAGATGAGGAAACTCCGCGTCGATCTTCCGCGAAGCCGTAGACGAATGGTGAGGCGACGGGGTAGAAGCTTGCGGAAGGAAGAAAAGACTGGAAGCAAAGAGGAATTCTTCGGAAGGGATACACCGAACAAGCGCAACGCTTCTCCGTTCTAGGGTTTCAATTCATATATCTTCTCCCTTTTCTCAATTAGGGTTTTAGAACTTATAGAGGAAACAAACAAGGGAAACAAGAAAGGAAAGAAAGAGAGAGAGGGGCCGGTCGGGTAGAGAGAGAGAGAGGGACGCGCGGGTGAGAGAGGGGGAGCCGGGTGTGTCCACGGGAGAGAGAGAGGGGGCCGGCCGGTTGGGATTTAGGTTAGGGTTTTGGGTTTCTTTGATTTCCTTCAAATCTCATCCATTGAGATCTATCCTAACTTAAGATCCTACGGCTAAAAAGTAAACACAGAAACGAGTCAGTTCGGCATCTGTGGCTCGAACCGGATGCGAACATGGCTCGCACCTACCCAAACCAGAAATAAAAATGTAAATAACTAAAGATCCGTTGGTCGGATCGAAATAGAGTAAAAACCAAAGTTGTAGGGCTTCGATTGAGCTTTCCACTGATGCAGACGGATCGATGATCGGCTTCCTAGATCTCCGGCGCGGATGAAAATACGCCATCAGCTGTACCAAATCTGCACGTAGTAGGCTCGTCTGCATCATGTTTGCTCTTGGGTGGCGCTGCATGATCCTCTTTTTTCCCCCCTCCGCCACTTATATATAGCTTGGTCTTTGGAGCTTGTATCATGTTTCAGGGCAAGGAGACGAAGAAAGATAAGGAGAGGATGGGAGTCCGTTTCCACGAGATTCAATATCGAGAGATAGCTTATAGGGTGATAGTTCACCTTTCAAAGGTCTTAGTGAAGGGCTTAGGCAACTTCCATTCCTTCTTTCTTTTGATGGTGAAGACTGTTATTTACCCAACTAATTGCCTTATGGAGACCCGCCTCACCTCACTACCGCAAAACGTTCCATTGCAGTTGAAAATAGGATCTCAATGTACGATTAGGAAAGATGCATGACAAAGGAAGAAAGCACACCATCAATGCTACGAGAGGAGGGATTACAGAGGCATGAGAAGGCTCGCAAGTACTTCTAAATTCAGCAAAAGTTGAAACCATTATTTATTCATAACATCATAAAAAGTATTACACCCATCATCTTTAAATAAGCAAGCAATCCCCATTATTAGGAGAATTATCTCTACATATTAGGATTACAAAAAGAAAAGAAAAAAAATCCAACAATTCAGCATATTGAAAAAGAAGAAATTATTTAAGAAAAGAAAATTAAAACATAAAAGACTTGTAGTTGTGGCCTTGGATGCTCCAAACTGTGCCCCTTAGATCCCCCAAACAGAAGTATTGTCTACATAAAGATAAGATGGAGGGTTCCCGTGAGTTTGAGGCGGGATACAAGGCTCTTCCGTGAGATGTAATCTTGTGAGGGAGTAATCAAGTGAGAGAGGGTCATGATAATACTTGGTCAAGTCAGAGAATCCCACAAGAGAAGAAAGTCGTGTGAAAGAAAGGGCCCCACTTTTCTCAAACGTCGTGAGTAGGGGTGTAAAACGAGCCGGGTCGAGTTGATCCGAGCCTAAAATACTTCGGGTCGGACCTGGCCGGGGCCCGGGCCTAAAGATGTCAAGCTCGGATAGGCCTGTTAGGCTCGTCGAGCCGGGCCTAGGACCAAGAGTTTGAGCCCGGGCCCGGTCCGAGTATACATGTATTTGGAATTTCGAGCCAGGCTTGGATTAAAAATAAGATATTTTAATTATATATATATATATATATGGGTCAGGTTCAATGGACATTGTTTTTGCACTTAAATTTTTACACCGATTTTTAAATCATTAGATAGAGGTTTCAGAATTTCTTGATTTTTTGTGAGCATAATCACCTTGACTTAGATAGCACGTCCACAAAAAATCAGCACATTCTAAAGCCTCTAGACTTATTAAATGTGCTCTTCAAGTTAACGATTAAATTGGACGGTCGATAAAGCCTTTTAGTTTTGATGTACTTGGAGGCTTTAGAATGTGCTGATTTTTTGTGGACGTGCTATCTAAGTCAAGGTGATTATGATCACAAAAAATCAAGAAATTCTGAAACCTCTATCTAATGATTTGAAAATCGGTGTAAAAATTTGAGTGCAAAAACAGTGTCCATTGAACCTGACCCTATATATATATATATATATATATATATATATATATATATATATATATATATATATATATATATATATATATATATATATATAAAACCGGGTTTGAAGACTCGACCTCTACATGGGTTAGAGAAGCTACAACCACCACACCATATTGTTTTTGTCATATGTACCCAATCTATACACACACACACACACACACACACACACACACTTAGGGCTGGGCCAGGTCAAGCCGTTGACTTTCGAGCCGGGTTCGGGCCGATGGGCTTTTTTTACACCCCTAACCGTGAGATACCTTTACCATGAGATGAATTTGCAGAATTAAATAACAAACAACAATTTACGTAGGAAGAGAATCCAAATTTTATATATCTACATGGAAAGAGGGCCCACAAAATCCTTTGTTATGTCACTTTGCATGATTCCTCTATCTTTCTAAAAATATACCCACTTATCCACATTTCTTAGTTATCCAAAAGATACGCTCCTGATCCTTTACTAATTAGGACTCATCCAACAACTACTTGCACTATCTGTTGCACCCAAAAGTTTACCCATATATAAAACACCTATAAAATCTGAAATTAATCTAGAAAAATCAAATAAAAATAGAAGCCCAATTACGAATCCATTAACTCACCAACCTAACTACCAACCATGACTTGACTCAAATAAGACCACTAACAGACTTGAGTGAGCCCAAACGACTCAACATCATACTAATGCGACCAATGAACTAGAGTCGACCAATATGACTCACTAACAACTTAACTAATACGACTAATAGACTCTAGACCAACCAGTTAACCAAAATACCAAATTTTGACCCAAATTATGACTTTGCCCCTAAAAGCTAAAAAAATTTGAAATGACATGGACCTATAAAATCATTAGAACAACCCAAACCGACTAATAACTGACATCAAATAATACCTAACAACAACCTAATTGGTTTTCAAATTGTTGTCTTTGACTGATCATGGAAGGATCCTGCATCACAGATGGGAATAATCTTGACTACGTTTGAGATGCTCTAGATGATGACTTTCAAATCCAGATTAATATGGAAATCCACTTCCGCTACACTCCTCTAGTTGACTTCTTTAGTTAGATGCTTCTTAAAATCTTCCAAAATCCGAGGACCTTCAAGGTCAAAACGAAGGGTCCGAAAATTTATGTAGAACCCATGTCTTCAGTTTCAAAAAGATGTCCTCGGTGATCTGGATCAATAATTTCGACTGAATTGAAAAATATTCATATAGGATGGACTCCTCCAAAAGCTATAATGCCAGCACCGGATCGTCCTCCAAAGATGGATATCATCAGCAACGATTAGCTTGGCTACTCCTCGGGCTTTCCCACGACTAACTTGTCAACCTCATCCACAAGCTCAAACTCCTCCATGTGCATCGCATCGGATAGTCCTCGAAGAGGGAAGGTGAATTCAAATCGGCAATCATAACTTCCCTCAGGGAATGATCAATAAACAACTTGTCCAGCCCATCCACGGGTGCGGACTTTGTCAAAGGCATCTCTTCGGAATTTGTGTCTCGAAGTGGAGGTGAACTCCAAGCAATAATTGAAGCCCCTCGAGATGTCTCTTATGAAGATAGATTCTCCGTCTTCCTCATAATTTTTGTACAAAAATTTCGAGGGTCTGGTTTGACGTCGAAAAACGGATATGATTGTTTGTCCCCTCACTTTTTTCACGTGTCCTCTTCTGGATCTCTAATTGGAGAAAATCCAATTAAATTTCAAGGTCAAACGAGAAGAATGCTTCACTCTGATACCAATTGATGCAGGAAAAAGAACACCATCCACGACAGATAAAGGGGGAATTAGAGAGATATGAGAAGATTCACAAGGAGTTATTACTCAAGTAAAATCAAAAACTAATTTTATTCTTAACATCATAGAAGAGTGTTACATATCTTATTTAAATAGGCAAACAACCCCACCATTAGGACCGCCATCCCTACAATAGTTACGAAAAGAAATCAAGTCCTACAATTACAATTCAGCACATCCAAAAAGAAGAAAGCCAACAAGTAAAAGAAAGAACAACATACTTGCAACCATGGCTTTGGTGCCTCCAAACCATGGCACTTAACTCCCCCAAACAGAAGCACCGCATGCATGCGAAAGAGATATCGTGAGTTTGAGGAAGGATAGAAAGCTCTTTCATGAGATGTAATCGTGTGAGGGAGTAATATCGTGAGAGAGGTTCATGGAAATATTTGGTCCCGTGAGAGAGATTCATGCGTGAGAAGATAATTGTGTTAAAGAGAGTCTCATGTTCATTAAATATAGCGAAAGAGCTTTACCAAGAGAGAGGACTTTGCTGAACAAAAACAAAACAGCCAACACCAATTTATGTAGGAAGAGAAACCGAAACTTGCATAATTCCATATTCTCGTGACTCGTGAGGAGAGGGACCATATATTCCTTTCTTACGTGATTTTGTGTAGTTCCTCTATCCTTCTAGTTCTAGATATCCCCAATTAGCCTCATACTAAGCACTTAATGCTGATTTTATCAAGGTTTGAGAATTCAGTTTCGGTCGAACCCCAGAGATCAGTTTCGATGATTTCAGTCAGAGTTTTGGTCATTTCGAATTTGGAATTTTTATAAACAAAAAAAACTCAAAATATCCATTAATATAGGAAATTTTAGAAAATTAATATAAGTCAAAAAAAAAAATTAACCACTTCTTTATAATCATAAAAACTACTTTTTTAGAAAATTTAGGCACGACAAACATTCAACCATATGTAAAATTGTGAATGTCATATGCAAAATGTAAATGTCTCAAATCTCAATGTCATATGTATTATACAATAACATAACTAACAAACATACAATAGGTAACTCGAAGTCAGGATCAAGGAATGAGCATTCAATAGCACATGTCTACACCATATGCATGTAGATTTACAACTTATGAATGTAGATCTACAACAAATATTTGTAGATCTACAACTTATATATGTAGATCCATCTTTCATAAAGTTTAATTTTCAATTTTAAAAAAATAAAACTTAAAAATCAAATGAAAGGAAACATCTCTTGAATTTTGGTCAAATGATTCAAATTTTCAATGTATTTTATAAATCTACAAGTAAGAATCATATAACTATGGAAAGAAAATAAAAGCATACCCAAACTGCTCCAGTGAGAATCTAGCCAAAATTGCTCTGATCTGGCTTCCAAATGGAGTGATTTGAGTTAGAAAACTTTAGAAAAGTGTTTTCTCTCCACAAAACCCCACACCAAGCTAAGAGGAATGCATAAATGACCCCGAAATGACCCAAAAAAAGCAAAAGAAGTAAGAACACACACCCAACTAGTCCGGTTTAATTTAAGTGGTTTGGACCGGTTTCGGTTCGGATCGGCCGAATTTGTCCGATTTCGATTGATTCGGACTGAAACCCACCGAAATTGGTTGTATGGGCAAAACCAGGGGGATCGAGAATGGTTCTGACCGAAACTAATCCGAAACGGCCAAAACAGATCGATTTTGGTCAAAACTTCAAACCATAGATTTTATCTCGATTGATTTTTATATGTATCCAAGGGATTCTCCCCATATCCTTTCTTAACTAAGGCTTATCCAGCTACTTGCACGCACCCATTGCACCCAAAAACTTAATCCGTACACTAAAAAATATAAAAGCTGGAAATAGTCCAGAAAAAATCAAATAAAACTAAAACCATGACTTCTAACCAATCAACTTACCAAACTAATTCAACCCGACTATGACTTGACTCAACCAAGACCACTAATGGACTCGAATTAACCCAAATGATCCAAAATCGGACTAACATGAGTAATGAACTTGAGTTAATCCATCTAAGTCACAAATGATGAACCAATACAACTAATAGACTCTAGATCAATAGATAGACTATAAAACACCTATTTTTTACTAAATTATGATCTTACCCTAAAAATTGGGGGGAAAAAACAAAAAATCCTAAAATTTTAGAAAAGGGCCAAGAACCCATTAAATCACTAAAACAACTTAACACTGACTCATAATTGACATCTAATAACGCCTAATATCACCTAAGCGGACTTGAAAATTTTTGTACTTTTGATTGACCCTGGGATGCACTTGTATCAATGCCCCAATATACAAGAAATTCATGTGAATCGTAAACATGTAGGATAGAAACAAGAAAATAAGAGCAGTTTTCAACAATGCTTGAAACACGGTGAGGTCCTTACAAGGAATGAGTCGCTATAAATCTAATGGCAAGCTGAGGCAAAGGAGGGAAGCTAGTACTTCGACTTGTAAACTATACAGAAGGAACGGAAGGAAGAGTCCTCTTATGACAGACTTCAAACGTGTTGGCGATTCATTCCATCGTTGCGAATTTGCCACCTGACATCACCATTGTGAGCGCCACTTGCATGAGTTGTCACCGCCAGCCCCTCCGCAACCACACCCACCTAGTTTCCCCTTTCCTTCCCTTGTTCATACACTCTTTGTCATTGATGTAAGCCCTAGCCTGTTTTCCTTTTGACTCTACCAAATATTGAAACCCAAAGCCTGAGCACTTTAATGAATCCCCATCTCTACACCATAACCAACATAGTTGCCTCTCGTGCTCATTGTAACCCATCTTCAGTATCCCTCTCCGACACCAACTTCGGTAGCTTTCCATCACCCGTCTCTGCTCGGGTCACAAGTGGCAAGCAAAGGCCCTTGTTATAAGAAAACCTCATGTAGCTTAGCCCTCACAATCACCATAACTAGAAGATTAAGTAAGGTTTATTCCTGGGCGCATATTTCTTGCACCTTTGGGAGAGATTGTGGAATATACAGCAAATGCGAGCAGTCTTGAAGCTAGGCCTGCAACTTGGGTTGGCTAAACCCAACCCGACTCTAGGTCGGGTTTGGGCTCATTTGCAACCCTCAAACACTTATTCCAGTTAAAGTATGCTTCCAGTACAGAGAAACCGAGCAGATCTCACACAATACAGCTTCATGGGAGAAACTGGCAACCAAGAAAATCAGCGAAATCTAACCCTATATTATAATAAATATCTATGTGCTTCATCTTGCAGATTACACTATAATTCGCCAAGATCGAGAATTAACACCAACCAAATCTTATGAATTCCAAACCAAACATTGATTTGAATGTAAATCTGGGCTATTACTTATCTTGACCGTGAGAAACAGGTGAGATACATGGAAAAAGCTCAGAAACCCTAGCAGGACAGGTTAGGAGTACAATAAAGCCCTAGAAGACCAAATACCTCAGCTCGGAAGCGCAATTAGGTATAAATATGAGGAATTAGGGCGCAGAAAAGGAAGCGAGAAATTAAAAACGGGGGAAAGAGGAGAAGGGATGCAAATCGGACCTGCTTCCTCCAGCCAGCGGGAGCCGGGAGCTCGACTGAGACGATCTCCGGCGCGTCCTGCGCCTTATCCGCCGGAGATTCCATCTCCGGCCTCGCGATTTCGTCCTTGTCTCCGGCGCTCGCCATCGCTTCTTTTCGAGTTTTCGCTCGCGCGGACGAGTTCCCGCTCTCGTTAGCGAAATGTTAAATGATACGAAAAACGGCAACGAATTCGTTAATAAATAGTCTGAATCTGAGTACTGTTCTGTAGAGCATATTCGATAAGGTGTTGCACCCATGGAATTAGTGGTGGCACCCAAGAAATTTTTTTTTTTTTTTATTCCATGTTTACCCTCTTCCCCAACCTCCTGTCGGTCGCCATTACTATTAGGGCTGGCAATTTCGGACCCGACACAAAGTTTGCGGGGCTGGCTCAAGTCTAAACGGGCTCGGGTCGACACAATAGACCCGTTTAATAAACGGCTCGAGTTCGGGTTTAGGGTCTGGACACAATAGACCCGGGAAGACTCGTTTAAAATTCACCGGGTCGGGTTGGGTCTACCCGCAATCCAATACTATAATAGTATCAGCGGGTCTATCGGGTAATGTCGGGTTGAGTCGGATCGGGTCAACTGAATAAACCCATGTGGTAAACAGGTCTAACGGGTCTTATCGGGCCTACCCGTTTATAAACAGGTCGGGTACGGGTTTAGAATCTAGACACAATTAGTTAAATGGGTCGGGTCCGGGTCTAAGGGTTTTGGACACGACCCGAAGCTAGACATGACACGAACCCGACCCGACACGACCCATTGCCACCCCTAATTAATATTGCCCCGATCGCCCCCATCGTCTCGTTTTTCGACGACACCCCCTGCAGCTCTCCTCTTCCTCCTCCTCCACCCTCCTTCCTTCTTTCTTCTTCCTCCTCCTTTTATCTTCCCCGCACTTGAACCCTAAGTTGTTGGCCATCCTCCTCCTCCCCCTTCCTTCTTCCTCCCTCCTCCTCCTCCTTCTTCCTCCATCTTTTCATGTGCCTGAACCCTAGCCGCTGGCCAATGTCGATGGCTATCCATCAATGCTGTCGTGATGGTAGGGCTGATTTTCGGAGGGATCGGATCGGAATAGAGGTGTTCAGAAATTTTTGAAATCCCAAATGGTATTTCGATTCCGAAATTTTGAAATTAATTCTGATTCGAAATTATTAAAATTTTCATAATGTTACATTTTCGGATATTTTTTGGAAAAATTCAAAATTCTCTAATTTTGGCAAGTTTTGGATTTTTTTTCAAAATTATCAATTTTGGAATTTTTGGAATTGCACAGCACATACTGTTTCGGATGAGTCTTGGTTGGGTCAGGTCGGGCATAGGGTGGAGACGATAGAATAGGATTTGGTTGGGATTTAGGGTTTTTAAGTTTTATATGTGGTGCATCGTGATCTATTGCTCGCTAGTGTTGCGTTGGACCCATTTTAAGTATATATATATATATATATATATATATATATATATATATATATATATATATATATATATATAGGGTCAGGATCGGATGACCCAGCAAATTTTGACCCATTAATAACCCAGCACCCTTTGATGCACTTAGAGGTTACAGAATGGGCTGATTTTTTGTAGACATGTCGTCTATGATATGTTGATAATCCTCACAAAAAACCAGCTCATTCTAAGACCTCTAGGTGCATCAAATGCACTCTTCAAATCAACGATTTTTTATTGTCAATTTTAACCGTTGATTTGAAGAGCGCATTTGATGCACCTAGAGGTTTTAGAATGGGCTGATTTTTTGTGAGGATGATCAACATATCAAAGACAACATGTCTACAAAAAATCAACCCATTCTAAAACCTTTAGGTGCCTCAAAGGGTGTTGGGTTATTTGCTGGGTAAAATTTTGCTGGGTCATCCGATCCTGACCCATATATATATATATATATATATATATATATATATATATATATATATATATATATATATATATATATATATATATATATATATATATATGGGTCGGGATCGACTGACCCAGTAAATTTTGACCCAGCATTAACCCAGCACCCTTTGGTGCATCTAGAGGTTTTAGATTGGGCTGATTTTTTGTAGGCATGTTGTCTATGATAAGTTGATCATCCTCACAAAAAATCAGCCCATTCTAAAATCTCTAGGTCCATCAAATGCGCTCTTCAAATCAACGATTTTTTATTGTCAATTTTAACCGTTGATTTGAAGAGCGCATTTGATGTACTTAGAAGTTTTAAAATGGACTGATTTTTTGTGAGGATGATCAACATACCATAGACAACATGTCTACCAAAAATCAGCCCATTCTAAAACCTCTAGGTGCATCAAAGGGTGCTGGGTTATTTGCTGGGTCATCCGATTCTGACCCATATATATATATATATATATATATATATATATATATATATATATATATATATATATATATATATATATATATATATATATATATATATATATAGAGAGAGAGAGAGAGAGAGAGAGAGAGAGAGAATACGGGGTATGAGCTGACATCCCATTTCTTAGTTTGACCTGTCAGCTAACAGCCCTCCGATCCCCATCATCAGTCGTTCGTTTTTTTTAAAAAAAAAAACCCACTTTTTTTAATAGTTGTACCCCCCCCCCTCTCTCTCTCTCTCTCACTCGATCTCGAGCAGCAGTCCGACCACCCTCTCCCCTCCAGCAACGGCTCCTGCTCCGGCAACGACTCGGGCTCCAACGTCACCCCCCTCCGGCACCCCCCTTGACGATGGATCGAACTCGCCAGAGGTGGAGGTACGGTCGGGCTTGGTGCGATCGGCAGGTGCCGGAGGGGGGCGACTGCGATCGGCCAGCGCCAGAGGAGCGAGGGGACTGTGATCGGCCAAAGGGGAGCCGGAGCCAGAGGGGGGAGGGTGTTCGGGGAGAGGGAGCCGGAGTAGGAGCGAGAGGTGCGGGTGCCGGAGGGGGAGACAGAGCCGGAGGGGGGGAGCCAGAGCAGTAGCCGGAGGGTGGTCGGGCTGCTGCTCGAGATCAAGAGAGAGAGAGGGGGGGGTACAGCTATTAAAAAAAGTGGGTTTTTTTATAAAAAAATGAATGACTGATGATGGGGATCGGAGGGCTGTTAGTTGACAGCCCAAAACAAGAAATGGGCTATCAGCTTATACCCCGTATTCTCTTTTATATATATATATATATATATATATATATATATATATATATATATAGAGAGAGAGAGAGAGAGAGAGAGATAGATAGAGAGAGAGAGAGGGCTGTTACGTTGAGCTGTGAGCTACGGTTGGAGAAAATGAGCTGCCCTCGTTTTGATCCCCCTAAGAGTTTTAGAATTTGATGAAATTTGGTGAGGGTGTTATCTAGGATAAGATGATCATTCTCACCAATTTTCATCTAATTCCAAAACTTCTAGGGTCATCAAATGGTAGAAGCATTATCAACCGTCCGCAGTCACCGTTAATTTTGCTTCTACCATTTGATGACCCTAGAAGTTTTGGAATTTGATGAAAATTTGTGAGGATGGTCATCTTATCCTAGATAAGACCCTCACCAAATTTTATCAAATTCCAAAACTCCTAGGTGGATCAAAATGAGGGCAGTTCATTTTCTCCACCCGTAGCTCACAGCTCATTGTAACATTCCTCTCTCTCTCTCTCTCTCTCTCTCTCTCTCTTATATATATATATATATATATATATATATATATATATATATATATATATATATATATATATATATATATATATATATATATATGTATATATATGGTGCCCTGCCCTTGGGTGAGGCTCAAAGCAATGACTTTGTTGGCTTTGCCCAAGGGACGGCAATGCACAACACCTGCTGCTTCGGATAAGTCTGGGTTGGGTTGGGTTGGGTCGGGTCGGAATAAAAGATCGAATTTTTTTGGATTTTTCGGATTGAATGATTTCGGAATTTTCGGATTGGAAATCGGAATTTTTGGAATACTTAACTCCCTTCCAATTCTGATCTGATTTTTTTGGAATTTTTGGAAATCGGATTTAATTATATGGTGCCAAAATCGGAAATTTTCATATCAGTTTCGGACGAAATCAGAATTTTTGTTCCAACTTGCACCCCTACGCGGTGGGTATTTATCGACATCTCATGCGAATGTCGGTGCATACCCACCGCGGCAGCATGGACAAGCAGCCACTGACATAGCGTTGATGGGCTGTCACCGACATCAACCAGTGGCTAGGATTCAAGCACAAGGAAGATGAAGGAAGAAGGAGGATAGAGGAGGAGGAAGAAGGAAGGGGGGAAGGGGGAGGGGGAAGGGGGAGGAGGAAGGAGGACCAACGACTTAGGGTTCGGGCTTGAGGGAGATGGAGGAAGGAGGAGGAGGGAGGAAGAAGAATTAGAAAGGAGGAGGAGAAGGAGGAGGGCGACCGGGATGGATATGGAGGCGGAGGGGTGGGTAGCTGGACATGGACGATGGTGGCTGGGGGGAGGGGGGGGGGAGGGGGCATTTCGAGGTTTACCATGGGAGTCGAGACAGCATGTCAAAACAGGTTGGGGGCTAAAAGAGATTCAAGTGCCATCACGAAATCCATGGGTGCGAATAGATGAACCCTCGATAAGGAACCAAGAGACCACACCATGGAAACATGCGGTGTGGGTAGCCATCTTCCCATGCATTACACAACATGTGGACATAGCATTGCTCCATTCCTTTTCAATTCTCCACATGGACCCTTTAATGTTGCTTTATATATAGCACTAGTAGTAATCTCGTGCAATGCGCCGACTTTGTGGGGTCGTTGGATATAATGAATCTTGCTCCTCATTTGCGGCGTGGTGTGTGTGCATGTATGCGTGCGTCCGTCCGTGTGAGAGAGAGATAGAGAGAGAGAGAGTATGTGTGTATGTGTGAGAGAGAGAGAGAGAGAGGAGGGGGGAGGGCTTTGACATGTGGCATAGGGGCCTCAACTTTGCAAAGTTTTTATTTATAGATACTATAGTTATAGAGCAATGCAATTCAGCCTCCCTCTTGGTTCAATTGCTTGCCAGTCGCGACTAAGTACAATTCACCAATTAAGACTACATGCACGTCAGGGTTGCTCGGTCCGAGAGGACTGACTAGGAGGCTAAAAATTTAATTATTTCATTAACAAATAGCTTGAAGTTGTCTAATATATGGTTGATTATTATTGTTACAATTATGAAGATATAATTATTTCATGAGCTTGCTGCATGTGTGCATGTACTTTGATTTGAAGAGCAGCAGTAGTAGTCACGATATACAATATTTTTTTATGTTGATGGATGAATCCAACAATATTTATTTTGTTAGATTTCTAATAAAATCTATAATGTATATCTATATGGTTGTTCCTACTTTTTGATATTTGTACAATGTACCTCTGTATGGAAGATTCTTTCTATTTGTTTTATATTCATGTTGTATATGTAGTCATGTAATTTACCAATAAAACTATTGTGAATCCCCGATTGTCATCCTTTCTAATAAATCAATATCGCCATCCCCTATAATAATCGTCACACACACACACACACACACACACACACACACACACACACACACACACATATATATATATATATATATATATATATATATATATATATATATATATATATATATATATATATATATATATATAGAGAGAGAGAGAGAGAGAGAGAGAGAGAGAGTATTGATACAGTGCTGCCACTTAACTTACGACTAACGTACGACGGTCTACCAGAGGTCTTTTTTTTTTAGGATGATCACCTTTTATTTGATAGCACAAAAAAAAAAAATTAGCTCATTCTAAGACCTCCAGGTATATCAAACGTGCTACTCAAATTGACGGTTAAAAAAACGATTGATAAAAGTCATGGACGTTTGACAGACCTAAAGGCTAATTTTTGATAATAAAATATCCAATTTGATCAGGAGACACATTTCTAAAAGGGTAACTGTATGAAAGGCACACCATGTGAAAAAGGTCAATTCGAAGTCTTTAAATAAAGGCATATTATCACACTTCTGGATACATCAAATCAGTCTGAATAGCACCCAAATTAGTGCCTTCACTCTTTCTAATTTCTATAAAGTTTGTGTCAACAAGAGTTCTTTGGAATTCTTCATTGTTGCCGAACACATACTCCCTAAGGCTTTGTTGTATAATGGAAGTGGGTTTGCATTCATCCCATTAGCAACTTAATTCAACCGGGAGCAAATCACACTTAAAGAAAGCGTAAACAATATACGCCTTAAAAGCCTAGTTTCGATTCCATATTTTCAACAAGAGATGGACGAGAGAGAGAGAGAGAGAGAGAGAGAGAGAGAGAGAGAGAGAGAGAGAGAGAGAGAGAGAGAGAGAGAACCATGATCATAGTCATCTGTGGGACGTAATACATGAGATCGAGCATTGCACGAACGTCTCGCATTATCACCTTCAAGCAAACTGTAGCTCCACCATGAGAGAGAGGCTTCCGTTTTTTCATAGTATAGTATAACTACAACTATGAAAAAACTTACTTCGTGTTTATTTAGCTCCCAAACCTCCATAAACAAAATTTTTATTTCTTATAAATTTATCACCGTCCATTGGTATAGTTGAATAGATTTACCCTCAAAAAATCGCCTTCCCTTTTTACTGGTTTCCCAAATATAGCATGATGATTATAGTGTGCAGATTTAATGTCAATGTTCACTTAAAATATGAGGTTACAAGCACCAATCACATGTGAGTCTCATAGCCACTATGCTTCTCATTGAAAACAATAATGATAATCTGACCAAGAAATTATTAAGAATAACTCGCAATCAATATAATGTTATAAACTATTATTGATCATCGTGCACTGTGTACAAATCACACGAAAGTGGACGAAAGGTGCTTGTGGTAATTCTTCAGAGAGTGGGGAGCAGCTAAGGAGGGAAAAAAATCTGGGTGGGAAGACATACATAATAGTCACTTCAAACTTATTTGCAGTGCTCGAGGATGACCAGGACGAGGGCCAAGATATAGATTTGTTGAATCTAGGAGTCACCACTCAATAAAGCAATCAAACTCATTTTACGTATTCTTCTTAGCCAAAATGAATTTGTTTACAAAAGTAATATTGCTCCGTATAGACCATAGCATAAATCCGAGGATTACATAGATGTTAGCATCTTCCCATGATGTGATACTCAGTAAGACTCGACCTCCTTCTCTACTCATCTCCCTCTCTTCCCCCCGCTGACAAAGGCGCTCGGGGCTAGTGAGAGAGCAGTGTGGTATGGGGTAGGTATGAATAAAATTTATCTCTTCAATGATGTAAAAGTAAGTAGATGTATTTCTTGAGGAAAACATTTTAATCAAGTCCCACTAACATAATGTACTATCTATATAACAAGGGACGTCGGATTTGTGCTGACTGGACAAAACGGAACCAAAAAGCTGACTAGGATAAGCTGACTGGACAAAAATGAACCGAATAGATCTAACCATTCGTTAAAAAATCAACGCACGATGTCTATTTCCCCGTCAACCAACTCCCTCCCCTTGGTTTCAAATCCCAATCCATTTAAACTGCACTAAACCCTAAAATCCCAGCCCATTTAAACTACACTAAACATGACCGTTCATCCCGTGATCGTTGTTCGCATCGATGGCTATAAACCCGCCTGCTGAAATTTTAGCCGACCCAAATCATCAGGTCGATCTCAACGAATCCGTTCGAACAGAGACGGCTGTGATTGATCGATTATAGGGGGAGGGGGAGTTGGTTGCGCCGAAGGCTTCTGCTTTGTGCCAATCGCTACCCCTAGATGCTTCTTAAAATCTTCCAAAATCCGAGGACCTTCAAGGACAAAACGAAGGGTCCGAAAATTTATGTAGAACCCATGTCTTCAGTTTCAAAAAGATGTCCTCGATGATCTGGATCAATAATTTCGACTGAATTGAAAAATATTCATATAGGATGGACTCCTCCAAAAGCTATAATGCCAGCACCGGATCGTCCTCCAAAGATGGATGATCATCAGCAACGATTAGCTTGGCTACTCCTCGGGCTTTCCCACGACTAACTTGTCAACCTCATCCACAAGCTTGAACTCCTCCATGTGCATCGCATCGGATAGTCCTCGATGAGGGAAGGTGAATTCAAATCGGCAATCATAACTTCCCTCAAGGAATGATCAATAAACAACTTATCTATCTATCTATCAATATATATATATATATATATATATATATATATATATATATATATATATATATATATATATATATATATATATATATATATATATATATATATATATATAGATAGAGAGAGAGAGTATTGATACAGTGCGGCCGCTTAACTTACGACTAACGTACGACGGTCTACTAGAGGTTTTTTTTTTTAGGATGATCACCTTTTATTTGATAGCACACAAAAAAAAATTCAGCTCATGCTAAGACCTCAAGGTATATAAACCTGCTACTCAAATTGACGATTAAAATGAACGATTGATAAAAGTCAAGGACGTTTGACAGATCTAGTGGCTAATTTTTGATAATAAAATATCCATTTTGATCAGGAGACACATTTCTAAAAGGGTAACTGTATGAAAGGCACACCATGTGAAAAAAGTCAATTCGAAGTCTTTAAATAAAGGCATACGATCACACTTCTGGATACATTAAATCAGACTGAATAGCACCCAATTCAGTGCTTTCACTCTTTCTAATTTCTAGGAAGTTTATGTGTCAACAAGAGTTCTTTGGAATTCTTCATTGTTGCCGAACACATACTCCCTAAGGCTTTGTTGTATAATGGAAGTGGGTTTGCATTCATCCCATTAGCAAACTTAGTTCGACTGGGAGCAAATCACACTTAAAGAAAGCGTAAACAATAAACGCCTTAAAAGCCTAGTTTCGATTCCATATTTTCAATAGGAGATGGAAGAGAGAGAGAGAGAGAGAGAGAGAGAGAGAGAGAGAGAGAGAGAGCTTGCCACAGGACAACCGCGATAATAGTCATCCGTGGGACGTAATATATGAGATCGAGCATTGGACAAACGTCTCACATTATCACCTTCAAGCACACTATGGCTCCACCATGAGAGAGAGGCTTCAATTTTTGCATAGTATAATATAACTACAACTATGAAAAAACTTACTTCTTCGTGTTTATTTAGCTCCCAAACCTCCATAAACAAAATTTTTATTTATTAAAAATTTATCACCGTCCATTGGTATAGTTGAACAAATTTACCCCCAAAAAATCGCCTTCCATTTTCACTGGTTTCCCAAATATAGCATGATGATTATAGTGTGCAGATTTAATGTCAATGTTCACTTAAAATATGAGGTTACAAGCACCAATCACATGTGAGTCTCATAGCCACTATGCTTCTCATTGAAAACAATACTGATAATCTGACCAAGAAATTATTAAAAATAACTCGCAATCAATATAATGTTATAAACTATTGTTGATCATCGCGCACTGTGTACAAATCACACGAAAGTGGACGAAAGGTGCTTGTGGTAATTCTTCAGAGAGTGGGGAAAATGCTGAAGCTTGCCATGACAAGGAAACTGATCAAGAGAATGAAGGGGGAGCAGCTGAGGAGGGAAAAAAATCTGGGCGGGAATGACATACATATTAGTCACTTCAAACTTATTTGCACTGCTCAGGGATGACCAGGACGAGGGCCGAGATATAGATTTGTTGAATTTAGGAGTCACCACTCAACAAAACAATCAAACTCATTTTACGTATTCTTCTTAGCCAAAACGAATTTGTTTACAAAAGTAATATTGCTCTGTATAGACCATAGCACAAATCCGAGGATTACATAGATGTTAGCATCTTCCCATGATGTGATACTGAGTAAGACTCGGCCTCCTTCTCTACTCATCTCCCTCTCCTCCCCCCGTTTGACAAAGGTGCTCGGGGCTAGTGAGAAAGCAGCGTGGTATGGTGTAGGTTTGAATAAAATTTATTCAATGATGTAAAAGTAAGTAGATGTGTTCCTTAAGGAAAACATTTTAATCAAGTCCCACTAACATAATATACTATCTATATAACAAGGGACGTCGGATTTATGCTGACTAGATAAAACGGAACCAAAAAGCTGACTAGGATAAGCTGACTGGACAAAAATGAACTGAATAGATCGAACCATTTGTTCAAAAATCAACGCACGATCACTATTTCCCCGTCAACCAACTCCCTCCCCCTGGTTTCAAATCCCAACCCAGTTAAGTTGCACTAAACCCTAAAATCATGGCCCATTTAAACTACACTAAACCTGACCGTTCATCCCGTGATCGTTGTTCGCATCGATGGCTATAAACCCGCTTGCTAAAATTTCGGCCGCCCCAAACCATCAGGTCGATCTCAAGGAATTTGTTCAAACAGAGACGGCTGTGATTGATCGATTATAGGGGGAGGGGGAGTTGGTTTGTGCCGAAGGTGCCCGCTTTGTGCCAATCGTTGCCCCTATGAATGCTGGTGTTGTTGTCGAAAGTGTTTTTTTACCAAAGGTGCTCAGGTGTGTTGCCGCCGAAAGCGTCCCGTTACAGTGCCGACATGTGTGTACGTTGCTGTTGAAGGCGATCCACTACAATGCAGACATGTATGTTGCTGTCGAAGGCGACCCGCTGTAGTGCCGACATGCACGGACATGTATCTATATAACAAGGGATGGGGGTTTTGTGCTGACTAGGACAAAATGGAACAAAAAGCTGACTAGACAAAACTCTATCGCGATCACAGTCGTTCATTGCTGTTAGGGTGAGTGTCATTCACTTGGAAGAGATAGATTAACAAATGTGATTGATCCGACCAGCCCTCCAAAAATGGAAGATGATCGGTCCGTCCAGACTGGAGTAAATGGATAGCTGTGATTATACCTTGGGTTGAAAATGGAAGCTGATGATACCCGTCCCAAATTCAATCACCAGCCATGTTGCCAGATCTGGACTAACCCGAAAAAACCATAATCGTCCATTAAATCATGGTCTCCTCTCTTCTTCCTATTTTATCCCGACCTGACCCCGTCCCCGACCCCCACCTCCACCTTCTCTCTCTCTCTCTCTTCTCTCTCTCTCTCTCTCTCTCTCTCTCTCTCTCTCTCTCTCTCTCTCTCTCTCTCTCTCTCGCTGTCCCCTCCTCCCCTCTCAAACCCTGGCCCTTGCCGGCTGGGGCCCCTCCAAGCTGGCCCGAACCCTAGAATGGGCGACCTCGCCGCCCACCCACCCCCTCTCCCCATCCCCATCCTCCGCGCCAACGTCCCGACCCCGACCCCGACCCCCATCGTCTCGCTCTCTCTCTCTCTCTCTCTCTCTCCCCGGTGGCCTAGGGTTCAGGCCGTCGGAGTCCTCTTGCACTGCACCCAGCCTCGATCTGACCGTCGGAGTCCTCTTACACTGCACCCAGCCTTGATCTTGCCATCGGAGTCTTCTAGCGCTGCACTCGGCCTCGATCCGGGGCTCGTTGCTCGTAAGCCCTAGAAATGGGGATCCCCCTCCCCTACCTCCTCTTCACCGAAAAAGCCCTCGATGGCCCCCTCCCCAACGGACCCGACCGCCGCCGCCGCCCTCACCTAGGACGACCTAAAGCCGATCGCCGCTCACTGCACCGTCGACATGGTCGAATCTGGCATGGTCCTCGGTCTCAGCATTGGCTCCACCGCCTCCCACGCCCTCGATCGCTTCGACGACCTCCTCCACCGTGGCATCCTCACCGACATCGTCGGCGTCCCCACCTCCAAGAAAACGGAGGCCCATGCCGCCACCATCGGCATCCCGCTCTCCGACCTCAACGCCCACCCTATCGACGACCTCTCCATCGATTGCGAGGACGAGGTCGACACCCACCCCATATGTGGAGGTCATCACTGACGATTCGCTTCACGTGTCTGATGGTGGGGTGGTGGTGATGGTGGTGACGTGATGGGGTGGTGGTGGTGGTGATGGTGGTGATGTGATGGGGTGGTGGTGGTGTTGATGTCGTGGTGGTGTGGTGGTGCGGTGGTGGTGGTGATCCGGCCCCTCGCTGCCTCCTCCAAGCCAACGCTCTGGGCTGCCCAAATTGACACAACAGCGGGAGCATGCGGGGCTGTCAGATCCATCCCTCTGCTCTGCCGCCTCTTTCTCCCGATCCAACGCACCGACAGCACCAAGACCCAGTTGGTGACACAACAATAAGAATGGGGGGACTGGAGAACCTCCCTTGACCCTGACTAGCATCAACATCACGAGGGGAGTTCGATCTGGTCTCCCCCTGTCCCTTTCTCATCCGGCAAGCGACTGGTGATCGGTGACCGACGGCGCTGCAACACAGAGCTATCATCGAGAGTGACTCCTCTATGTGTGTGTGTGTGTGTGTGTGTGTGTGTGTGTGTGTAAATGTGTTGAAAACATGATGCATTACATTGTTAAAAATATAATTCATTTATTTGGATGTTACTTTGATTTGTTATTCATCACCGGTAGCATTGCCTTGAGCCAGAGGAATGGGTTTTTTAGTCAAGCACTATTTTTGTGAGCCAGAGTTCTTGGGTCTGGACTAGGGTGGTGGAATTGGGATTTGGGAATATAAGAATTTTATCGCTTCTTTTTCTTATTCTTTTGTAAACAAAAGAATTTCAACTTAGTGTACATAAATGAATGAATTATAGCGCCCTCTTTTGGCAATATGAAAAATTGGGATTTGGAATTGGGATTTTGGAATATGAGAAATTCAAAGAAACAAATTATTATTATTTTTTTCTTTTGGTAAACAAAGGAATTCCATCTCAGTGTACATGAGCAAATGAACTATTGTGCCCTCTTCTTTCTTCTAAGTTGATGTTTCTTATATGAGCAAGTGGTAAGTTCTGTACGCTCTCCAACTCCTCCCTCCTTCCTCCTCCCTCCATGTGTCTTACTACATGGTCTATGAGCAATGTATTATTGATTCACTGATATTTCTTTAAAAAAATTCAATCATATTTGGTTTTATGGTTTTTGCTCCTATTTTTTTTTTGGGTCATTGATTTTTGGGATCACGCTTTTTGCCGCAAAGAGAGAATTGCTTCACTGATCTTTAGGATGTGAAGGAATCATTGATTTTTTTTTATTGTCATCCTCATCCTCGCTTTTGCCATTTTATAAAAAAAGGTTAGGCAAACAGAAAAGGCAATATTAGCATGTTAGATCTATTTTCTATTTTTCAACTTTATACATTAGTACGAGCATAGAAGTATGGCAAATAACCAATGCATGTGTTACTAATATGCTGTTACAATACTATTCCAACTGGCATGTAGATCTTAGGGTTTGGGTTAGGTTTAGGTTTGGTGTGGTTCGGCGGTGGCGGTGGCGAGGTTTGATGTTTCGGTTCAGTGGCAGCGTGTAGGTGTATTGCCGTAGATGGCGGCCGTTTAGGTGGCAGCGAATGTTCCAACAGTGGCCGTTGTTGGTGGTGTTGGAGCTGTCGGTCCTTCGGGGCGGGCTGGTGTTGCCGCCGAAAGTGTTTTGTTGCTGAAGACGATTAGGTGTGTTGTCGTCGAATACTACGGTGTGGATGGGGGTGGTGATTCCTGGGCGCTGCATTGCCGACAGCTGTGTTGTCGCCGAAGACGGCCCGCTACAGTGCCGACATGTATGGGCATGCACTAAATCACATATAAGTGATGAATGTTGCTAACATCAAAATACCACAGAATTATTAAATAAAGAAAAAAAATCTCATTCCTTACATCTATTCGCTTGGTCCATCCCATGAGGGCCGGTGCACCGCGGAGCATCGGCGGCAGCATCTGCTCGACCATCCTCTCGCAAGGCCGCGCTCTCTCCCCGCACTGCTTTCGAGCCAGGTCCGTTCGTTCCCGCCCAACCCCCCCCCCCGGGCCCCTGCGTACCGCATTCAGGCATTTCCACAGCTAACTCGCACGCATTGCTCCGCTCTTCTTCCTCCGTCCGTCCAGGGTTGGGTCTCGGCGGAATCGGTGCTTCAGCTGCAGAATTTCGAGCGTAGGCCAACGATCGGACGGTCCGGCGGTAATGTCTCAGGGCGTGGTCACCGGAGACCCTGGATCGCTGGAGAAGAAGATCAGCGCGATCCGGGAAGCCGGCACGAGCAAACTGCAGGTGGGGGGATGGGAATCCGTCTTGTCCGACTCATTGCCGGCTCTGATCCTCCTTTTTCTTCTTTCAGCTTCTAATCTGACGCTCCCATCATTTCAAAATCTCAGGTGATCGCGGATTTTGACGGTACTCTTACGAAGTACAGGATCCATGGCTGCCGTGGGCAGAGTAAGTCCCCTATGGTTTCTCTTTCGATGCCTTGTAAACGGCTACGATGCCTTATGGATTTGGTTTTGATGTCATGTTTAGCCAGTCATGGCTTGTTGCAGCAAGGGAACCCTGAGTACGACGCGAGAAGGCATGCATTGTATGAATACTATCACCCCTTGGAGATCTCCCCCTCGATACCAATCGAGGAGAAAACAAAGCTTATGGAAGAGTGGTATGTTTTTTTTTCTCCCTGTTGAGGAAGTCCACCGGTTAGTCCCACATTGGTAAAGGGGGGACACCTTTCGCCCGCTTTATATACCCTCTGTGGACCTCCCCTTACGACCTGGGTTTTGGGGCGTGAGGGTATCGAACATGGTATCAGAGTTGGGTTCACTGTCTCCCTCCGGGTGCGGCCCCTTCTGATTGTGCCTGGCTCCATGTGCTCCGCTTTAGGGGGGGTGTTGGGGAAGTCCACTGGTTAGTTCCACATCGGTAAAGGGGGCACCTTACGCCCGCTTTATATACCCTCTGTGGACCTCCCCTTACGACCCGGGTTTTGGGGCGTGAGGGTATCTAACACTCCCAATGAATACTTTATGTTGTGTGATAATCTATCTTATTAGTGCTTTTGCATTCTTAGCGATCGATTAGAAGTTCAGCTGTCTTCTTAGGGATTTTTACAAATCGGCCCCTGTAATCTTCTCCATTTACATATAAAACATTGTAAAGTCAACATTTACATATAAACCCCTTAAATCATCCAATATTTACATATCGACCCTTGCAGTTTGTTGGTATCCAAAATGAAGGAATATTTCTGAAATATTCCTTCAATCGGCTGTTATTTTCTTAATATAAAGGGGAAATAATCGATTTATCTATAGTTTTAATTACATAAATTGACATATCTTTATTGAACATGGACTTAATCCAAAACAAGCACAGACATAACCCGAATCTAACTTAGACCTAATCGGAATAATTCTCACATTGGAGGGGTATTTACAGAGTTTAGGTAAATTATTAAGGATGAAATAGAAAATATTCTCTTGTTTTGGATGTCAGCTAACTGCAGGGGTCAATTTGTAATATTTGAATAAATTGAGGGGTTTATATATAAATATCACTTTTTTATAAGGGTTTATATGTAAATAGAGAAGATTGTAGGGGTTGATTTGCAAAAACCCCTTCTTTTAATTGAAGAAACCCTACAAATAGATTTCAGATTGTGCCAAATGCATTAGCTATCAAAACTCACGTGTCCATCATTATTTTGGTAACTGTAGACTATGAACGACGTAACACTATTGAAAAGTTCGAGGGTGATGCTATTTGTGAGCATTTCATGCCCGACCCAAGGTTATAGCCACCGATATAGGCTTTAAAAAAGCAAAGATCGATGCCCTCGATTAATCACAGGATACCTAAAGCATTATGGATTTCATTATCCTCTTTGTTCTGCTGAACTTGTTGCATTTGTGTTGAATATTGATAATTACCTGTACATTGTTAGTTCTGGTGTCATCCTTGCTAGGTCTTCTGAAAAACATATATGTTGTTTTTCTCGCTCCTTTGATTCTATTGTTATATCACTTTATTTTTCTTGGAGTCACAATGTTTTTTGAATCTTGATACTTGGTAAATCTACTTTGCCTTTTGGCTCACATATCCAACAATTTTGGGACTTAAGCATTGCTATCCATTTTCACATCATACTTCCACCAAATATTAGACCATCTGTGCTGGAAACTGCCTCCTCTGTGGCCTTGAGATGATACATCTTTGTTGCGATACTAATCCTCTTGTGCCCTTCCTTTACCTGCTGTAGATCTAGTTGATAGCTAGTGGTCAATCAGTGTCTTTTGTGACTGGCAAGTGGCTTAGCTTTGAAACCCTACATGAGCTTCACCCTGAGTTTGAAAGGGCTGGTGGGTGGGGGCGGGAATGGCACTAGAGAGACTTAGTGTAATGGCCTATCTTTTGTTTATAACCAGAGCACATAAATGTTCAAATATTCTGTCCATATGCATGTCTTAATTCTTTTGTATGTGCATGTATTTGTTTATAGTGGATGCATGTGGATACTATAGAAACACCCATTGGTGCGGTTTCTACTCAGAGGCGTGCACCGTTGGTAGTTTATATTTGTCTGAATGGCACAATGAGAATATGCGGTTAATCCATAACGCATCCCTCAAGCTTAATTATGACTAAACTCAACTTTTCCATAAGGAATGATAAGTAGCAGATATGCCCCAATGTTCAGATGCATTATCTATCTACACTTCGCAGTACCGAGGAAAGATGCTTACGGATCTCTATATAAGGTGTAGGCGTGTAGCACGTTCAACTTTTACAATGTTCATATTACATCCCCAAATTTTACTTCTGATGTGCTTGTGGATAACATAAAAAATGTTAAGCTACAAATACATTTTTTGGACAAGCCTGCCTAGTTTTCTAGGGTATTAGAGAAGTCAACTCGTCTCAATTCAGTACTTTCTTTGAGTCTTACGAGCTAGGCCTCGGATGCATGGCGCCCGTACTTCAACGGCACTGATTGATCCCCATACAAATGTAATAAAACCTGTATAAAAATAATGAGGTCTATCCGCGCCCTTGACGTACTGGAGCCACGCACGGATCGGAGGCCTGACTTGTAAGAGTCAAAGAAATACTAACTCAAGGAGTGTAGCACTCAGTATTAGAAGCCTTCCAGTTGTGAGATCAACCGTAGAAAGTCATGCAACAAAATCTCAAAAGGTGTGGACCTAATTGTGATTTTTCAGCTGTAGTGCGGATTGTTTTTTCAAGGTGTATAAAATCAGTTTTTTCATACCGTTAAAAATACATGCCAATTTTCTGGTAGGTAGATCAAATACCTAAGTGGACCACATTTACTTCAACTTGTAGTTCGTTTACTAATAGTAGTCATACACCATATTTCTTGTTTGACTAATATGCAGCCCCCCCTCCCCCCTAAATATGTATGGTCCTAAAGTATCTGTATGTTTTATCACTATCATTGCAGGTGGGAAAAGACGCATGGTCTTCTTATTGAGGGAGGCCTTACCTTTGATGCAATTAAGGAATCTGTGACTGATGCTACAATTGCTTTTAGAGATGGTGTGGTCGACCTTTTTCAGCTATTGGAGGTGGAAGTATCATCCATGCATAATTTCCCAATTTCTCAAAAGCTGGATATAAAAATGTAGTTGATCTACTCTTGCCTCTCTATCATCAAGTTTTCTATTATGGTTGTTTCCCTTCCGTTCCAATTGGATCTCCACTAAGACAACATACACACTAACTCCTCACACAATAATGGTTTCAGGGGAAACATGTATATCCAATGGATGAGTGACTTTAGATGCAAACGAGATGAAATACACTATAAATTATATTTAAAATGATTCATTGACCAATGACCAGCAAATGAGATTAGAAAAGGCATAATGTTGCGGGCCCTTTAGATCCCAACTTGAACCACTTGGGCCTTAAATGCGACCCTCACAAGCCGTGGATCAAACAAGATATGAATACTAAACTCAACGGTGGAAAGAAAAGTGAAAGCCACCTATAAATCATGCATTGGTCCATGGACCGTCATGCATACAAGATCAATATAGAAATTCGTACGAGGACTCTCAAACAAGGAACGATCAAACTATCTATACCAACCAGCACCCGAAAGATGCCTTGTAAGCATGCCCAACTTATAAGTGTTGGGAATTGTTGCCATATGCAAATGTCACAAATCTATTGAGATATCGTTTGCTGGAAACATTGTACTAGCGACATTTATCCAAACCTGCACCGGTGCCAATTATTGTTTGAATTTATCCCACTTGCAAGAACCAAAACCCCTATGATATCGATTGATGGATCACATGGCAGAACAAAAGCAAATAATGATAAAACCAAAAATAATAGCAAATCATCAAAATCAATACACACACACACAAAAAAAAAAAAATCATTACATGAACTTGTTAGAGTGTGTAGATTCATTCTTAATCCTTGTATAGGCTCTTTTAGTCCCTTTTGGGTATGCTCACCCTTTGGTGACCCCATCCTTTGTATAGTGATATATATGGCATTTGCCCCATTGAGTAAAGTGAGCTTTTACTCCCAAATCTCAGTTTTCTAATTTCTTCTTTGGGTCTAACATGGTATCAGAGCTTCCATAGGCCTTTGGTAGAGATTTCTTCAATCCAGATCAAAGCCTTCATCAAAGCTTCAACAAAGCTTCATCTGCATCAATAGCTTCATCTGCATCAAGCTTTGAGATCGAAGTCTTATTCAAAAGCCTTCATTAGAGCTGATCATCGAAGTTTCTTCAGGACCTCAAGACTCGTGGTATTAGATCTTCAAGATCAAGATCTCTGGCCTTACTCTTGTTTGCTGCAGATTTCTTGACGGAGAGGGAGCAGGAAAAGACCTCGCGGGCTCTGCGGACTTCAGATCTTTGACTCTGCGGACTTCGATTGCTGCAGGGCTTGATCTGCAGGTTTCTATCGCTGCGGGCTCGCAGATGCTTCAGATGCATGAGGCTGGCGGCTCAGAGAAGAAGAAGGAAACCCTAAGTATAAGTTGATCTCAGCTCTCATCTCAGCCATCCATCAAACCTGCGGTCAGATCCACTTCACTTAAGTTTATTTGCCACATCATCGGTCCGGTTCAGGCTCTCTTTGGTTCAGTTTGGTCTATTCTTCTCACTGGTTCAGTGCAGAAATTGATTCAGTTTAGTTTATTTTTCTCACTGGTTCAGTTCAGAGAATTGTTCAATTTGGTTTATTCTCCTCACTGGTTCAGATCAAAGATTGGTTCGGTTCAGTTCCGTTCAGTTCATGGGTCTATTCCCATCACTAGTTTACTCCTTTTGTATGCTACTCACTAGTTTATTCTCCACTTGACTTCTTTTGTGCTGTGAAGTAAACCAGTGAAGTAAACTAGTGAAGTAAAGTGCAGTGCATTGATGTGCTATGAGGTGCAGTGAAGTAAAGTGCAATGCATTGATGTGCTATGAGATGCAGTGAAGTAAAGTGCAGTATTGTGAGGTGCAATGAAGTAAAGTGCTGTGTTGTGAGGTAAAGTGCAGTGCATTGAGGTGATGTGAGATGCAGTGAAGTAAAGTGCAGTATTGTGAGGTGCAATGAAGTAAAGTGCTGTGTTGTGAGGTAAAGTGCAGTGCATTGAGGTGATGTGAGATGCAGTGAAGTAAAGTGCAGTATTGTGAGGTGCAGTGAAGTAAAGTGCAGTGCGATGGCGATCAAAGCGACTTTTGGTGGTTCTTATGCAAATTCGTCTTCTCATGGTCAATGTCATCTGAGTCTCTCTAGCGGTTCTTGGATCTTTGACTCAGGAGCTACTCATCACTTGACCTCCGACGCTACTGTTCTCACCGGATGTACAGGTGTTGCTCCTCAGCTGCAGCTTCGCACTGCCGACGGGTCTCCTTTGAACATCACTTGCTCTGGCTCCATCTCCACATCTTCTGACCCTAGTGGTTGTCTCTCACTCCCGGATGTGCTCCATGCTCCTCGTGTGTCGATCAATCTGATCTCGGTTAGTAGATTGGCTGATCTCGGTTTCACAGTTACTTTCTCAGCGTCCTCTTGTGTGGTGGAAGACCCTCGCACTGGTCGTCAGATTGGGACAGGACGGAGACATGGTGGCCTGTACAGTTTAGAGCAACTTCATGTCCCCTTGCCCTCCGCTGCTTCATGTGTTGCTCTTTCTACTACCGACCTGTGGCATCGTCGCCTTGGGCATCCCTCTGCGATGCGCCTTCGAAGCATGTTTCAGTCCGGACACTTGGGTAATATCTCTTTCACTCCTCTGTCTCCCTGCACGAGTTGTCAGCTTTCTAAGCACTCGGCTCTTCCTTTTTCCTCTAGTGAGTCTGTGTCTACTTCTCCTTTTGATCTTATGCACTCTGACATTTGGGGACCATCACCTATTTCGTCCATGTCTGGTTTTCACTATTACGTCAGTTTCATTGACGATTATTCTCGGTTCACCTGGGTGACCCTCCTGCGTCGTAGGTCCGATGTGTGTCAGGTCTATCGTGATTTCACTAGTATGGTTCATACTCAGTTTGGAAAACGAATTAAGGTTTTTCGCTCAGATGGCGCTCGAGAGTATCTTTCTTCTGAATTTCGTGACATTCTTTTCTCTCACGGTACTCTACCCCAGCAGTCGTGTCCTTACACACCTGCACAGAATGGGGTTGCCGAGAGGAAGCATCGTCACATTCTTGAGACTGCTCGGTCTCTTTTGTTCTCTGCCTCAGTTCCTTGCCACTTCTGGGCTGAAGCTGTTCTTACCTCTGTTCATCTGATTAACCGGACACCTTCCCCCCTTCTTTCTGGTCAGTCCCCATTTCAGCGGCTCTATTCAACTGTTCCCAACTATAGAGTTCTACGGACTTTCGGTTGTACCAGCTTTGTCTTGCTCCCACCTGGGGAGCGTACAAAGCTTTCTCCTCGGTCGGCCAAGTGTGTCTTCTTAGGATACAGTTCTGAGCACAAGGGATGGCGTTGCTATGACCCATCTGTTCGTCGTATCCGCATTTCTCGACACGTGACCTTCTTCGAGGACACACCTTTCTTCTCAGGATCCTCTTCCTCTTCGGACTTGTCATTCCTTCAGAATCCTAGTTCCTCTTCGGGTCTCCTCCCTACCCCAATAACTCCGGACGCTCCTACTGTCCCTGTTACGGTACCTGAGCCCATTCGCCTGCCTATCATTTATACATATGCTCGTCGCCAGCCAGAGCCCGCTCCACCTATACTGCCAGCTTCACCAGTTCCGCCTGCTTCGCCTGCTACCATTTCTGCTGCAGACACTTCAGGTTTATCACCTTTGCTGCCACTCTCAAGTGCTGGTGACGTTGGGTCTTCTGCTCCCTCTACGCGCTATCCTGAGCGTGAAAGGCATCCACCTGATCGTTATGGCTTTTCTCAGATTGCTTCTTACTCGCCCCATTTTCAGTCATTTCTTGCGACTATTCCCTCTCTTCAGGAGCCACAGACTTACCGTGAGGCAGTTCAGATTCCGCACTGGCAGCAGGCTATGGCCGAGGAGTTGCAGGCCCTTCAACAGACTGGTACTTGGGAGCTCGTTCCTCTTCCTCCAGGGAAGGATCCAGTCAGCTGTCGCTGGGTTTATCGGATCAAGACCCGCTCCGATGGATCAATTGAGAGATACAAGGCCCGTCTAGTTGCTCGTGGTTTCACTCAGGAGCATGGCATTGACTACGAGGAGACCTTCGCCCCTGTTGCGAAGATGACTTCTGTCCGGACTCTGTTAGCAGTTGCTTCTGCTCGTCGCTGGCCACTCTTCCAGATGGATGTGAAGAACACATTTCTTCATGGAGATCTCTCTGAAGAGGTCTACATGAGTCCTCCTCCTGGTCTTTTGACTCCTCCTCAGCATTTTTGTCGTCTTCGCCGGGCCATTTATGGCCTTAAGTAAGCTCCTCGGGCTTGGTTTGAGCGCTTCAGGTCCTCAGTGCTTGCAGCTGGCTTTACAGAGAGTATGAATAACTATGCTATGTTCACTCACACCTCTACTCATGGTCATGCGATATTGCTTCTATATGTTGATGACATGATCATTACCGGTGACGATACTGCTACTATCGATTCTCTGAAGAGGCACCTCCAGCAGCAGTTCGAGATGAAAGACCTTGGCCCGCTTCGCTACTTCCTCGGCCTTGAGGTTGCTTCATCTCCCCGGGGATACTTAGTCTCTCAGCAGAAGTTTACTTTTGATATACTGAGCCGTGCTGCGATTCCTGATTCACGGACCGTGGATACACCGATGGAGCTTAACGTGAAGCTCCGTCCCACTGATGGTAAGCCGCTTTCGGATCCCACGCACTACCGCCAGCTTGTTGGTGCTCTTGTCTATCTGACTATCACTCGCCCGGACATTGCACATGCCGTTCGAGTTCTTAGTCAGTTTGTCAGCGCTCCTCGCTCCGCTCACTATACCGCACTACTGAGGATTCTTCGCTATCTTCGAGGCATGGTGACTCGCTCCTTGCTGTTTTCGTCATCTTCTTCATTGGAGCTACGTGCCTTTTCCGATGCAGACTGGGCAGGTGATCCCACTGATCGACGATCCACCACTGGCTTCTGTATTTTTCTAGGTGATTCGCTCATCTCCTGGAAAAGCAAGAAGCAGGAGATTGTTTCGCTATCTAGTACCGAGGCCGAGTATCGTGCTATGGCACGCACTTCGTGTGAGGTCGTTTGGTTGCGTCGCCTACTCGAGGATATGGGTGTTCATCTGACCTCGTCGACTCCCCTCCACTGTGACAACCGGAGTGCTATTCAAATAGCTAGCAATCCAGTATTTCACGAGCGCACAAAGCACATTGAGCTGGATTGTCATTATGTTCGACATCGCTATAAGGATGGCACGATCTCACTTCCACATGTGTCTTCTACAGAGCAGCTTGCAGATTTCTTTACGAAGACACATACTATTCAGCGTTTTCGTTATCTCCTTGACAAACTCTTGGTGTATGATCCACCTTGAGTTTGAGGGGGGGTGTTAGAGTGTGTAGATTCATTCTTAATCCTTGTATAGGCTCTTTTAGTCCCTTTTGGGTATGCTCACCCTTTGGTGACCCCATCCTTTGTATAGTGATATATATGGCATTTGCCCCATTGAGTAAAGTGAGCTTTTACTCCCAAATCTCAATTTTCTATTTTCTTCTTTGGGTCTAACAGAACTAAATATAACTCATACCTTGGCCTGATCAAAGATGAAACCTTTGCGAATGCTAGTGGAACCTTCGTGAAGAACGTTGTTGGAAATTCCCCGAACTGTCAAAGGAAGAAGAGGAAGGGCCTGCAAGATCTAAGGGTCTGAATCCAAATCTCCATGAGCTGACCTCTGAACCAAGTCTTGTGGAACTCCTACCAGAGTTCCCCCCTCTCTTTTATATGCTCTTTGGATTGCTCTTGAATAATAAAAGCACGTGGTTCGACCCGTTAAGTTATAGAAGGAGAGTGAACCGACCACATATGGTTACTCAAAAGCTTAAGGAAGCTCTAGGATTGCACCACATATGAGAGCTCATAATGGCCAAGACCTTTTCCTTCTATACGATCGAGGAATTCATGAGGGAGTGCTGCATATGGATCCTTAAAATAGGAACCAAGTGATTCTTTGTATGGCATTACAAACGAATCGAAGGAAAGAGCAGGGGGTGCCATCTTTGTTTTGTTTTATGGTGACTATTATGTCCGCCCTTGCTCCTATAAATTGGATCTGACTAGGGGCTGGCCCTTTGAGCTAAGCAAGGAAACCGTATTAGGAGCCCTCTCTAGTTTTCTCATATATGGAAGCTAGCCGACCCATATGTTTGCCCCGTCTCTTTGTGGGAGAACTCTGATCCGGGCCTAAGGTCAGTGTGAAGGTTTCATAGTTAGGTCTAGATTGTTGGTTTGGACCCTCTGGTGATGATCCACACAAGTGATTCTCTAGGGTATGGAGGGTTTAACGCACTGGGCTCCAATTGATCTCTAATGTAGCCATCCCATGACACAATTGAACAAGCAATTAATCAAACCTAATTCCATTAAATCGATGTGACCACATTACCATATCATATATATATATATATAATTATATATATAATAAAGCCTTTTTCCTTAGATCACCACAACAAGCCCATCCAACTGATATCCGTAAACAACACTTAGGACCATAATATGATCATCCAATTTGTACCGTCAACTTAGTTGGCTATATACTTCTTATATTTCTTTAGGACCTAATTTTACCATTTGATCACTAGCAAATCTCTTTTATCGAAAATAATATTTCATAAAACAATATGGTTTTGTGCAGAGAAAAACTATTGCAATAAACATTCTCTTAAAACGACCACCCGATTGGATTTTATTGATTTATATCGTAAATTAACCCAAGGGATATCTACTCTCTTTGTAGAAAAGTGTTGAACTCCATCTTGATGAGTTTGTGTTCAGGCAATCCTGATGTTGATACACAAGATTTTGACTGCGTAATAGATCTCACTCATTGGTGCGTTAAAACAACCAACATCAAGAAGTCAACTTCACTATACTCTCAAGATTAAGTGCCTCTGTCTTTACCAATGAGATTCGCATCAATGTATGACTAATGTTATGGATTAGTTCTCATGGCACTGTTAGCACACCTAAAACAATACTTTGAGTCTCCACCTCAATTATCAAAATAGATCGCTTCATTATATGTAGGCCAAATTTGATATAGTATCTCATATATAAACCATCCAACATTATCATTGACTATAACCAATACCTACACGCTACATGATACTGGTGATATAGATCTCCTATCTATATAACAAGGGACGTCGACTTTGTGCTGACTAGACAAAACGGAACCAATAAGCTGACTGGACAAAAATGAACTGAATAGATCTAACCATTTGTTCAAAAAGTCAACGCACAATCTCTAATTCCCCGTTAACCAACTCCCTCCCCTTGGTTCCAAATCCCACTGCTGAAATTTCGGCCGCCCCAAACTATCGGGTCGATCTCGAGGAATCTGTTCGAACAGAGACAATTGTGATTGATCGATTATAGGTGGGGGGGGAGTTGGTTGCGCCGAAGGCGCCCACTTCGTGCCAATCGGCACGGGCGAGGAAATGGGTGTCCCTATGAATGCCGGTGTTGTCGTCGAAAGTGTTTTTGTTGCCGAAGGCGTTCAGGTGTGTTGCCGTCGAAGGCGGCCCGCTGCAGTGCCGACAGGCATGGGCATGCACTAGTGTATGAATAATACTCATCTCATTCACCATTTCACCTAAAATGTAACTTGTGGACCCTCATCCATTTAGTATAAGTGATAGATAATGCTGGTGCATCCCTATGGACTAGATCATATAATAAAAACCCACAGTAAGGAACAACTCATTTTCAATAACAAGCCTCACAACCCCAACAATAATAGCGTAATGTCTGAGATGTTTAAAAGGAAATGTGAGTGAATATAAGTAAAGTTGATCCATATTTGGCCCATTTGCCACCAAAGAGAAGGCAAGGGAAGCCATGATGATTTAGAATTTGGTTTGACAATGTTTTTGGCTGGCAGGAAAGTGAAATGAAAGGGCCCAAAATGAAACATTTGGTCGAAACTTATCAAAAATTAATGTAAGCAAAACTGTTCGAAGTTCGAACTAGATCAGACTCTGACCAAAACTAGTGCAAAAAAGGTCCAAGAGTTCAGAAACTAACCTAAATGTTTGAAAACCTTAAAAATTGATATTAATAAATTTTTTCTAAGATAATCTAGAGCAATCTGCAAACTGCAGTTCAAAACGACCGAACAATTTCGAAACTGGCGCAAGTTTTCAGGTTATATTTCATTTTCTCGCAGATAAAATTTATATATTTCGGTTGATGCTTTCTTGTTTTACCTGAAATTTTAAACCATGGAAACTATGTCACAAAAGGTGGTTCCATGTGCAGCCCATTGAACCTACATTAGCCATATGTTATTAGTTAGTGTTTTTCTCCTTTTTCATTGATTTTTGCTCTAATTGCTGTTATTGAGAAAAAAAGCTGTTGTGTATCATTAGTTAGGATTTGTTCAGGTGCAAGTCTGGATTTAGTCTCAATGCCTAAAAGGAAGTACAATATATATTCAGTTCTCTCTGAAGATTAATGTAATTTCTTTTGTATTCTTCTTCCTTAGACTTTGAATCATTAGGAAGATGCTGCTGAAGTTTTTAACTTTTTATAGAGATATTATCATAATTTATATTTGACGTGATATTCCTCTAACTCAATGATATTATGTTCTTCTTATTTGTGCTTCCAAAAAATTAGAGCAGAAATTTAATCTTAAAAAAGCTAATTCAAAGCAGACTATTATTTGCTGCTTCTATCAATTCTGCTAGTTGTTTCGATATATAAGATAATAGGTTTTAGACTTGAACTTACTGCTCGTAGTCCAATTATATGTAGTTGAAGTCAATTTTTAAGTGTTCAATTTGAGTCTAGAGGTGACAAAACAGAGAAAATATGAATTAGAATGCCCTTTTTGAAAGTTGATTGTTCAATATCGATTGATTGGAGAAGTGGTCGAATTTACTCCGTAAGTATGACTGGAGGTTCGGCCGAGTTGGATGAAAGGATAGTGAGACAATGTGAAGGTTTGTTAGTTGATATATCGAACATAAAGAATATTGCTTCAAGCCATGAATTTGCAACAAAATTTGGCACCTTAGATGGTGAAGAGTTTGAGCCAACATTATTTCTACTAGATGATCAAGATACTCCGAGGCCCAAGATGTGAGGCGAGGCAATTATTATAAAGGAAATGACTTTTCCTCGAGTTCAACTAGAGGTAGTAGATTTCTTGCATGCCCCAAATTTGGAAAAGAGGAAAAGAGACCAAATCCGGGGATGAGAAG